>JBAMBQ010005509.1:0-66376 GCA_037044495.1 Stegana nigrithorax | reverse complement strand
CGGTGACGTTGAAGATGTTGCAGTGATTACTCATATAGTAAACGGCCTTGATATAAAAAGCGAGTATAAATACGCTATGTATCGTTGCAAATCATTTAGAGCACTAAAAGAAGAGTTCGATTTATATGAACGTCTAAATATTAACGAAGAAAAGTACGGTAAAGAAAAGACATACACAAACGCTAAACATGATGCACAAGCTAGTAGAAAGGGACACTGTTTTAATTGTGGCTCGGTTGAGCATAAGTGAAAAGACTGCATCTCGAAAACAAAGTGCTTCAGTTGCAATCAGTCCGGTCATATTTCTCGCGATTGGCCAAATAAAGTAGAAAATGTGCGCGTTATCGTTGATCGCAGTCGTAGTAAAACGGTTGTCGTGAAGGGTTTCCCTTAACACTCATAAATTCTTATACACTGATGGCTCCAAATCCTCTTCCAGTATTATCTCTTCTAATTCAGTTATAACCCGCAAACTATTTCCCAATTATACGTCCGTTTTTACTGAATACATTTCCGCCTTACAGAGAGTAAGCCAGTACGCGCATAATATAAAATGTAAATTTGCTATATGCAATTATTTCCTCTCAGCCCTAAAGGCAATAGCCAATACTAACAATAGCGACTATTACAAAACATACAAAAGATCGATTCTCTCAGACTTTGAGTCTGCAAATATTACACTCAAATGAGTCCTTGATCACTACATGACAATATGAGCTTGCCGATCACAGCAAAAGAAGCGCACTTTTATACTCTTCATTATAAAATAAAAAATAACTATTCAGACCTTAAAAAGTACATTTATGTCTCCCGCCACCACAACGACATCTTATGGCATAATACCTCTAACCACAATAAAATAATCAATAGCAATAAAACTTTCCTTTCCCTATTCAACCTCTCCAATGACAACTCCTTCTCCAGACTTGACTTCAATAATTCCTTCGCCTTAGGCTCGGGCACACCAACCTCACGCACAACCACATTTTCAACAAAATCATTCCTATGACAGCTATATGTTATAGTAACCTGATATTTATCATATTCAAGAATGCGATTGGGGATTACTTAGAATTATTAAATCCAAACTTTGGTAACGATTTCTTAATAAACAAAAATGTTTTTCGCAGTAAATGATGTTTTTCGGCCGATAGTTCCTATGGCAGCTATATGTTATAGCCACCCGATATTTATCATATTCAGATATTTGATTAGATATTACTTAATATTATTAAATTCAAACTTTGGTAACAATTTCTTAATAAACAAAAATGTTTTTCTCAGTAAATGATGTTTTTTCGGTCGATCGTTCCTATAGCTGCTATATGATATAGTAACGCGATATTTATCATATTCAGATATATGATTGTATATGGCCTAAAATTGTCAAAATTCGATAATGATATCTTAATAAACAAAACACTTTTTTTCAGTATATGTGGTTTTTCGTCCGATCGTTCTTATGACCGCTATAAGTTATAGGTTGAATATCGAAAAAAAGACTCGTTATGCCTATGGATTAGGAGAGTCTTCGTGCCAATTTTGTTGGTTGTAGGTCTAACCGTTTGCGTGATCCGTTTGTTCATACGGACAGACGGTCAGACGGACAGACGGTCAGACGGACATAGCTAGATCGACTCGTCTTTCGATGCTGATCAAGAATATATATACTTTATGGGGTCTGCCACGCCTCCTTAACCGATTTTAATAAATTTTTTTTTAAAAAGCCACATTTATTATTTCCAACTGAGTGGCATACTTACTTTTTCAATTTTTTTAAATTAAATGTTTTTTTTTAGTATTAAC
Organism: Stegana nigrithorax; assembly: GCA_037044495.1. Taxonomy (NCBI): domain Eukaryota; kingdom Metazoa; phylum Arthropoda; class Insecta; order Diptera; family Drosophilidae; genus Stegana; species Stegana nigrithorax. Next base: position 64,570 of record JBAMBQ010005509.1, on the reverse strand, counting down.
TTATTACAAATACAATAAATCAATTAACATTAAAACGTTCGTACGTTTACTGCTTATATTTTGTTGTACGACTTTCTTGTCTTGCCGAACGAAAAGCCGAAAGAATAGCCGAACTATGCTCACAGAGCAGCGTTTCGTCACTGCTTATAAATATTGTGCTTGTTGTTTTTTTTTTTTGTAGTATAATATAAATTGTTTTATCAGATTCTAATTAGGATATTTGAAGGAATTACTAATTGGACAAAGAAAAAGCATGTGCTCTCTTTTTTTCTCATGCTTTTAACGGGTTTGGCAAACGAAGATGGTTGCACAAACTGGACAGAAAAAAAACGCGAAGCGAAGCGCGCCGGGATTGCTAGTCATTTTATAAAATTAAGAGAAAAACACAAAATACTTCAGTAAGCAACCTTTATGATAGCATTTATGTAAGAAAGCCGTAATTTGACAAAAGACATCTAGGTCGGCTGCTGGTGGCAAGTGGTATTTTAAATATGTATGCATACTTCGTTAACTAATCGTTGGATTTTGAATGTCACCTGTTTCTGATAAAATTGCAAATCTATTTTATGCAACAGTTGTTTTGCTTAGCCATTATTGGTGTAGTGTTGTTTGCGACGAGTCTTGTCGTGTTGTTTGTGTTTTAGTGGTGTTTTTGTTTTTCTGTTTTTTTGTATTGTTTGGCTGTTGTGTTGTTTTTTATGGAGAGTAGCGGTTTCTTTTAGTTGTTGATTTTGTGTTGTTTTGTAGATTATTTGTAATGTTTTGAGTTTCTACCTGTGTTATTGGAGAGCTTATTGCGTTCGCTGATTTAAGAGATTGTGATGATTCGGATATGTAGATTGTTGGTTTTGTTGCTGTTTTGGCTGAAGTGATCGGTTGTTGTCGTTATTGTTGCCATTGTTAATGTTAGTGTTGTTGGTGGTGTTGATGTCGTTATCGTTGTTATTGTTGGTGGTAGTGGTGATGTTAGAGTTGTGCATTGTGCGTTCCAAGATGGTATAGCAGCGGAGCAAGATTTTGCTCGGTCTATGTTCGTCAATGCGGGCGATTAACCTTTGGTGGTGGTGACTGTAGGCGACTTTATGGTAAAGTTTTCGATAGTCTACGCTCGTTCGTGGGAGCGTTAGATATTTTTGGTTATTTGGTTATTTGATTAATAGTAAGCACTCGATTTAATTAAACGCGTCCGTTCGCAGCAAATATTCAAATGAGGAAATTGAAACCAAATCTCACATCAGGTAAAAATTTGAATCCACCTTATTCTAAGACCTTACTGGACATACCGGTAGACATACAAGCCGGGAACATATACAACAACGAAACAAAAGTAAACAATAACTTGTTTATATCCGAAGGGTTATATCACGCAAAGAATTGGTTCGCAAAAATGGAAGTCGTAAATATCTTTGACCTCGACCAAATTTTATTTATCGAGCAACAACTGAATGTAAGAGGGTACAGCTCAGTAAACTTCATCGAATTACACAACTACGAAACCAAACCCGCAGTAAGCAACGATAGCACAAATATTTCTACGTTATTACGTACAAACCACCTTAACAACGAGGAAACACCTAACCTCCTGAAAATATGTAAGAAACATGATATCATATTTTACAAGTAAGGCACAAACCTCACTTTCTCAACCGGAATAAAGCACAATTTCGTCACGCTAGACGAAACCCCAATATTCACCAAATCCTTTACATATCCCTACTTTCATAAAGATGAAATACGCATGAAAATATCACAAAATGCTAACACAAGGTATTATCCGACCAAGCTAATCCCCATGGAGTGTCCCAGTTACCAGTTACCCAATACCAAATATAAACGACAACTTACAGGATAAACTTAAACTACACATCTTTTCAGCAAACATCTAGTAATGCTCCAGTAGAAAGGATGATTTCAATATTGACGGAAATATACCGTGTCATACAAGTCGAACGAAAACCGGTCTAGCTCGACTTAGACTATTAGACAGCAATTAACTACCACTACCAAATTAACTCCATATAAAATATTTTTCGATAAAACACAAGCCTTCTGTGACAAAGTTGTGTTCAACGCCATATACGTTTTCTTAAAAAAACTATGAATTTCAAAAGAATATTAAAACAGAAGCCAAAAATGAAACAATATTCAGAAAAGAATGTAGAAGAAATAAACTCACACCAAAATTCTCAAAAAATAAAGTTAAAGCAAACCAACACGTTGCTATAATCACGCATAAAAATCAAAAAATCCATAAAATGCGATTATTAAAAATTAAGAAAGAAAAAAAAACTAGAAAGCCCTGCCTTTCTAGTTGATGTTGCCTGTGTTGGGAATTGAGCCCGGACCCCATGCATAGTAAACCGACACACAATTGAAAAAAAGGACTATGCTACAGCCGCCGACACACATTTATACAAAAACTAAAAAAAAAGAGAAAAAATTATATATCAATACAAATTATTAAAAACATCATATATATATATATATATATATATTCATACATATTATAAAGAACAAAAACAAAAAAAAATTAAGAAATTACAAATAGAAAATTGAAATTGGAAAAATGTAACTGAAATATTCGACCTGGCTAAAACTAGGTGATGCTCGACATATGAAAACACTATAACGGTCATAGCTAACTTGTTAGGAAAATTTTACCAAAAATCTATCAAATATTCAGTCCAAACCACGTCGCTGAAACTAAAAGGAATAAAACAAAAACTTAATGCAATAATACCACATAAACGAACTAGGAGAGATGTAATAAATGGGGTAGCCTTTTTCGGAAACATTGGTGCAACGGATGAGGAAAGAATTACCAAAGAAATCAATTTAACAGAACATGAACAAAACATTTTTTTAAATAATCAAATCATTATAAATAAAGGTCTAACAAAACGTTTAAGGACTATCACATATCATATTATTAAAGAACGAACGCATATCACTTATTATACCCTGTACCAAAAAATGGTAAAGGGTATATTAAAGTTGTGCAAATGTATATAACAGGCAGAAGGAGGCGTGGCGGACCCCATAAAGTATATATATTCTTGATCAGCATCGAAAGGGGAGTCGATCTAGCCATGTCCGCCTGTCCATCTGTCCGTATGAACGCACGGATCTCGGAAACGGTAAGACCTACAATTACCAAATTTGGCACGAAGACTCTCCTAAGCCATAGACATAACGAGTTTATTTCTTTTTTTTTCGATATTCAACCTATATCATATAGCTGAACGATCGACCGTAAAACATCATTTACTGAGAAAAACTTTTTTTTTTTTGTTTATTAAGATATTCTCATAAGATTTATTGAATGTCCTGTTTGGATAGATTGTAAATATAATCGAAATCGAAAAAAAAAAAAAAAATTAAGGTATTGTTACCAAATTTTGGATTTCATGATTTAAAATAATATCCAATCAAACCCCCGAATATGATAAATATCGGTCTACTATAACATATAGCTGCCATAGGAACGATCAGTCGAAAAATGGTATTTACTAGAAAAAAATTTTTTTTTCTTGAGATATCCTTACAAATGAATACAAAATATTAAAGCAACAGAAAAATATATTCAGTTTTGGATTGGGTACAGGGTTTCTATAGTCGGTTACGCCCGACTATAGCCCTGCCTTTTTAGTTTTATAAATAAAAATGTTTACGAAATAAATAATAAAATCACAAAACAAGCTGCGAATATAGAAGATATCCAATTTTTAAATAGAATAAACTAAACTATCGGTCTATTGATTAATCATATTGGAAACAGCAAAAGCTATATTATTAAATGTAATATCAAAATTTATTTTAAGTAATGAAGAAATTAATGAAATATATAATTACATGAAAATGCAAAAAATGAACGTTGAAAACTATAAACAAATATATGAGTTGTTAAAACTAGAGACATACTATAATAACTCCGATATAATTTTCAATGTAAAAATTCCATTTGTTAATGTTGAAACATATAAAAGGTCATTCAATAAGTCCGTACGTTAAGTAAGAAAATAACAAAATATTGACCAAACTCGATTTTATTATTCAACATAGTTGTCTTCGAGGGCGATACAGCGAGTATAGCGGTTTATCAACTTTTTGATACCACTTTTGTAGAACGATTTATCTTTTGCCTCAAAATAGGCTTCAGTTTTAGCGATGACTGGAATAATGAGTCCAGGGAAATTTATTATAAGTGAGCATTTTGTTGAGGTCTGCGAACAGTCAGTAGACGCTGGAAGCCATTTCTGGGGAATACGGTGGATGTGGGAGTAATTCAAAGTTCAATTCATGTAGTTTTGCCATTGTTTTGATTGACTTGTGACGCGCCAACAAAAGCCAACGCAGCACCCATCTTCCACACAGCTTTTTCTTCTACAAAATTTTCGGTCAATATACGATGTGTAGCACTTTTTGAAATGCCTATAATTTCACCTAGCTCACGCACCTTCAGCCGGCGATCATCCAATACCATTTTGCGGATTTTCTTAACCGTTTTTGGTGTTACCACGACATTTGGACGCCCACTGCTTTCTGCATCATCGGTGTCTCTGCGACCACGTTTGAAGTCAACAAACTAACGTTTTATTGTTTTTTCTGATGGAATGAAGTCCTTATAACACTTTTTAAGCCATTTCTTTGCTTAACCGGTATTTTTTCCCATCAAAAAGCAGTGTAAAATTAAAGCGCGAAGTTGTTTTTGATCCATTGTTTTGAAAATCATAAAAGTAGTGACACTCTTAGCACAATAACTCACAAACTTATGAGTAGAATGTCATGAAATTTTAACAGATCTCTTTTGAAGGTTAGTACTAAATAAAAATCATATGGAAAAAATTCTAGTAACGCCATCTATATCTCATCCTATGGACATTTTTAATGCATTTTTAAAATGTCACATATTGCAATCGAACCAATCTTCTAAAAGTTGCTATACATGAGAATGCAACCATTGCTTGTTGATCAGCACACTATCTAATTCGGATTTAGACAAAAACACTCTACGATTGAACAAGTTCACAGAGTGACCCAAAAAATCCTAACCGATCTCGACGACACGCTGGACTATTGCACAAGCTGTATCATTAACTTGCACAACCACTATTCAATTTTCTAAAAAATTACATAACAGGACGACTTTTCTATGTAAAATATAAAGACAGCCAATAGAGACTAAGACAAATCAAAGCCGGAAATGACAAGGTGGTTCGAAAAATGCAAGATAAAAAGTAACGAACAAGAAATGGTCCAAGTCATCCATATAACCAGAACAAAATAGAAAAACTTGTTATGGAAAACTTAACCTGTTTCTCTTAAATACGGATTGGGCTACTTTAGATCTCATGGGCGATATTGATGAAGCTGTGCAGTTGTTTAATAAAATTTAATTAAAATTTTTCGATAAATGCGTTCCTAAAGTAAATGATTTCCCTGAGTCTAATAGACCAGCATGGATTTCCCAGCATGTAATTCGGTTAAAAAATCGTAAAACTCGTCTTTTTTTTTAATTTAAACGTACCGGTTTGGCACTTGATTACGCAACTTATACTGTCTCGCGCTATAATTTTAATCACGCGAATTCATTTTTCTATAATTTGTTCTTAATTAGTGTTGAATTGAATATTAAATGTGATTCTTAATCGTTGTATAATTTTATAAATTCAAAACGCAAGTCTAAGTTGCCCTGTTATTGATGAAGGAATACTTCTGTCTTATTTATTGTCTATTGAACACACTTTTTCTGTTGGCCCTGACGGAATTCCTGTTTGCGTTTTAAAGTATTGTGCTAGCGCTTTACTTCCTCCTCTTTGTGAGTTGTTCAATTTATCAGTTACGACCTCTTCCTTTCCTATGGTATGGAAAGAATCTTACATTTTGCCTCTCCATAAAAAGGGTAGTAAAAGGGATATCTCAAATTACCGAGGTATTGCTAAGCTATCCGCAATACCAAAGTTGTTGGAACATAAAATTTTTGATCAGCTTCAGCATTATATTATTCTGAATTTGGGTATTTCTCAACATGGCTTCTTCAAAAAACGATAAACAGTTACAAATCTTCTGGAGTTTACTTCACTTGTTTCCGATGGATTCGCTCGTTATTGTCAGACAGATGTTATTTATACTGATTTTAGTAAAGCATATGATAGTGTGTACCATTCGCTGGTTCGTACTAAGTTAGATATATTTATTTGGTTTTTCGCTTAAACTTGCAATATGGATTTATAGCTATTTAAAACGTAGGTCCCAAAAAGTTTTATTTAATGGTTGTGCTTATAAAAATATTAATGTCTATTCTTGTGTCCCACAAGGTAGCCACTTAGGTCCTTTTCTCTTCAACATTTCATTCTCATGACTACTAATAAAGCTAGAGTTCTTGGCTTTATTAAAAGATGGTCTAAAAATTTAATGATCCTTATACCACCAAGCAGCTTTAAACTTCTGGTTTATCCAATTTTAGAATATACTTGTACTTCATGTATTTGGAATCGCCAACTGATAACATATTCTGACCAAATAGAATCGGTCAAAAACCAATTTTTCCGTTTTGCCTTGTGTGGACTAAACTGGAATACTGTAATTCGGCTCCCTTCATACCATTGCCGCCATAAATTGATTAATCTTCCTACCTTAGCTAGTCGGAGGTCCGTGATAGGAATTCTTCCTGTGGAAAAATAACTTTTAACGTGCCTTCGAGTTCAAGAAAGTATCATTCACCCATTATGTAGACTAAACACTGCTCGATCATCTTTCTTACTGCATGATCCTTTTAATGTTATGTGTTTGGCTTCTAACTGTAACTTATTTTTTTACATAGCCTCTTCTTACACTTTAAAATATTTTCTTACTCGTAGATTAAATGAAATTAGATAGAATAAGATGACGCAGATAACAATGGGACAACCGCAAATATTTCTGCTCAAAATCATTTAACTCCCCCAATCAAAACCATTTCCTTACCAGTCACCAAACCAAAAACAAAATAGCAAGTTGGATCGAAAAAAGTTTACCAAGCAATGAAGTTAGGATTCAAACAAATAAGCCGGAACAAAACTCTGTGGTAATAAAAGTGCTACGACAAAAATGTACAAAATACTACACATTCAAACTGAAAAACGATCGTAACTTCAAAGTAGTACTTGAGAACATGCATCCGAATGTCGATATAGATGAAATAAAAAATGAACAAGATGCACACGATCACGAAGTTCAGTTTATTCACAATATACTGTAAAAAACTACCAAATGGCCTCTTCAACTTTACTTTAGAGAAATTAAACAAAATTTTGATAACCAGAGCATTTATAAAGTAAATACCCTACTTTAGACCCAGATTTCATTTGAGCCTCCACATCACAAAAGAACTATAGTGCAATGCAGCAATTGTCAAAAATATGGCCATACAAAAAATTATTGCACCCGGAATTCAGTCTGCGTGAAATGCGCTGGTAGCCACAAGACAATGCGACTTGTCCCCAGACGGCGAGTTGCTCAAATGCGCCCTTTGCTCGGGTAGCCACACTGCTAACTATAAAGGCTGCAGAGTCTACAAAACGCTAAATATCAGACGCTTCCCCGCTTTACATAAAAAAGAGGTAGCCAAAGAAACTACCGGCTCTATAGAAGTATCACCTGCTCTTGCAAACACCGTAATACCTAAGCTTAAGCTAGGCCAACGCTGCAGCTGCAATCGAAAAATGTAACTCCCATTCATGCAACCCAATCTCCCATCAAATATAAATTAACCAATCGTTTCCGACAAAATTCCTCCGTCTATAGAAAATGAATTATCTGAACTCAAAACCATGACCAAAAATCTAGGCGCATTGAGCGACCTTCAGATTTGACGCATTTTTGATAGAATTCAGGTTTTGGTCCCACGAGTATTCCGGGAAAGAAAGGTCCGCCGCACCTGGAACTGTCAGTGCAGTAAGGCATAATTGAAATAAGGTCTTGCATAGGCACCTCAAGTTCGCATATTAGTGATCAGCTAACCCTATGATTAACTAGCCTTCGACATATGCTGTTCCACCTTGGCTTGTGGGGGGTTTATTCAGGTTTAGCAGGTGCAGATTTGAGCTGCATATTTCTGAGGGAGGGCGGAAAGTCTGGCCTAGAGGCTTCTAGCTCACGAAGCCACCAGCAGAGACATGACCGTAATAGTGGTTTATTATCAGGGGCTACCACGAGGAGGATATATACGAAACTCGTAAATCCAAGCAATCCTTGGCCAGTGGTTGATCCACTGGATCAATTCCGAAGCGTAGACCCGATTGCTTTGAGTACCTCATGACTGCTCTCCACATCCTTTGACTCTTACTTTCCATTCACTTTCTCTTCATACTATTTTTTTCTCATCAATATCAACATGTACTTGCTAAATAATGTTCTGACAGGCGTTACAACAACAACAACGAGGAGGTAATAGTCGCACTTTCTTGCACTTTTACAGTTACGGCACGTGCATTTAATTAATAAATACTACACGTTCTTCCCCCTGTAGAAGTCAAGTTTAGCCCCCTAGAAAAATCTGCCGTTTTTGACTTATAAATATTGTAACAACTTAGAAGACTTTCTTTTATATATAGAAGATGCATTAAACTAACCAAGCGTACACTCGTGCTCGTATGCACACGGATAACCGAACTGAGCGCTAGCTTGTGTTTAGCTGAACGTGAATATGAGCGAGCAGCCTTCGTGTGTTTGTGAGTGTGCAGATGCGGAGTATAAGCTGTTGTCTAAGTGAGTGGTTTGCTAGTGAGTGAGTGGCCGGAACTTGCACAAAGCGATACTAACTATGCCAATCTTGTGGGCGTGGCGCGGTAATCTTGGGTAATGGGTACATAGGAGCGACAAAAGCAGCTAACCCAACGCTACGTGCAGTTCTCACCAACAGCTACGCCGACGTCGACGAAAACGCAGCTGCCAATGTTGATGCCAGCAACTGCACTTGCCGTGTTTTGCATTAAAGAGTTAAATAAAATACAAACTTAAACATGCATACAAACCTACATATAACTTAAATAACAAGCAAGCAAAACCAAAAGAAAGGTGCCTGCACATGCAAGTCTGTAACTTGTCCAAACTCCGTTGAACATGTTGTAAAAACTTTGGCCTTGTTCGCATCTGTGCCTCGCTGACGCATATTGCCTCTGCACTGCAAGCTTGAGTACTTCGTGGTGCAAATTCGGAAGTTTTCACAGATGTTCCAGTATATCGGCTACTGGAAGGCATCAAAAACATGTCAACAGTAAGTCAACATTTCGCGCTATGCTGAAGAGTTGCTAAAAAATTGTAATCCTAGCGCATGCTTGCTTAGAGAGGACAAAGGCAGAGCTCCACACACTTGATGCTAAGCTCGGAAGCAGCTTGTTGACTCAAAATTGATAATTGAAATCCATATGCTTATACTACGAGTATGACTCGTAATCTACAGTGTAGGGACTTTCATTTGTGTGTTACAGGTTTTTTGTTTGTTTTTATAAAAATTTGTAACTTTGCATTGTGCGTCGGATTTCATGTTGTGATATGAAAATATTCTTAATTGAGTGGAGCGCACTTGGAATGCCATTTCGTGATGATGTGATTGCTGCCTATGAGGACTACGGCCTCACGAGGAGCCCAGTTGACATTTGCAGTAACCTTAATGGCAAAAAGCGGCCTCGTTGGTGGTTCGGCGGGGTTTCTTCGGCAACTGTGGCAGTTGTGGTGGCCCCCTTCGACCTGGTTAAGTCACACATGCAAACGCAACCGAAAAAAAAAACCATTTGGGCAACAGCGCGAAAAGTCGTTCGAAGACGTGGTGCGTAACCTGTACAAAGGGATTTTATAATGTTGCAAAAATAATTTTGACTTCAAAATGCTTCCACTTAGGTGTTATTGGTTTTTACGACGGCTTCCCTGCGGCTGCCATCCGCCAGCTGACCTGCACAAGCATCCGATTCTCAATTTATGAGTTTGGTAAAGCGCATGCTATTGGCGAAGTATTCTATCAGAAAGTGTTGCTGGCCAGTTTCGCCGGATTTGTGGGCGCGTTGGGCGGAATACCACTGGACCTGATCAACGTACGTATGCAGACCGATATGAAGTGGCCGCCTGAGCAGCGCAGAAAGTAAGTAAGCCCGAAAAGCTGTTGGTGTGCTCTCATGGACTTTTCTCATTCCTAATTCACCTAAATTAGCTACAAACATGTGTTTGACGCACTCATGCGCATACCACGTGAAGAGGGCTTTTTGCGACTCTATAATGGCAGCGGATCGGCAATACTGAAATCAGCTGTGGGTACCATAGGTCAAGTGGCCTTCTACGACGAGGTTAAGGAACTGCTGCAATACTACAATGGCATGCGTGATGATATGCAACTTTATTTCATGAGCTCACTGATATCGTCTGTGCTATCATCGCTAATCTCACAGCCCTTCGATGTGCTTAAAACAGTGATAATGAACTCTCGGCCGGGTGAACTGAATACGACATATGAGGCGCTTATACATGTGTTGCGTTTCGGACCCCTCGGCTTTTTTCGCGGTTTAGTACCCACGATCGCTCGCAAGGTTCCTAGCACAGTGTTGCTGTTTTTAATTTACGAGCAGCTGCGTCTACAATACGGTCATACAGAAGGAGAAATCACCATACACTGAAGGTACTAATACATGACTCATATTGTATTAGTGAAAATTTTTATTAAAAAATTATCTGAATTGGGTCTTCTTCACTTTTGGATTCTTCAGTATTTCAACTTAGTTTGCCCTTCGACGTCTTCATAGTAGCCAAAGTTGATACGTAATTGTTCATAGATGAAGAATAAACTAACCGTGTAGGGCACCAGGCGCAACGTACCTGGTACGATACCTCTAAACAACCCCATCAGGCCGAATCTTGTAATATACTTGCACTGGTCCCAGAAACTTTTGAAATAGCCAGAATCCATTTGCATAGACAACGTCTTCATTACATCGAATGGCTGCGCCAGAGGAGCACAGATTAAACCGGCCGTTACTGCGCTCGATAAATGCAATGCTTTGCTTTTATCATTTAGGCGTAAATTTCTACTGTAGAAGGCTTTCGCCTAAGGAAAGTAAGATATTAAAGGAATTGCTGTTAAAGCGACATTGTCTACCTCATCGTAGAAGGCATTTTGGCCAACAGTCAGTATGGCCGAGCGATACCAAGCAAATTGGGCGCCACGATACAGGGACAAAAAGCCTTCTTCTCTACAAAGGCGCACTAAGCCGTCGAAGACATTTTTGTAACGTCGCTGCTTGTCCTTCCTTAAAGCACGATCCACTTGCATGCGTGTGTTGATCACATCCGTAGGTATCCCAATAAAACTGGCCATAAAACCCGAAAGTATTGCCACGAATGCCTTGTCCAAGAACCTCTGTTCATCTACATACCCTTTGCCTATTTCGTAAATATTGAAGCGTAATGTCGTATAAGTAAATTGGCGCAGAATTGACGCCGATAGCCCATCATAAAGGGAACGAAAGCCTATATAAGGATAAGATCAATTGAACTGCCTTCTTTGGCTTATGACTGCTGTTACCTTGTTTTCTAATGGATATTTTAAACTCATTCATCATTCCAATATTCTGCTTAAGCACTTGCAAGCGTGTCTCAACCAGATCTAAGGGCGTTATTATGAATTGGGTGATTGAACCAGCCAAACCGCCACACCACCATCGCGGGTGTATTCTAAACGCACATAATGGAGAAGAATTCAATTGGCCATATAATTAATTACTCTAATTTTGTAATACTTTCTGTTGCTTATATCCGTATATTTGGCGGGCATAAACATGAGACCAATTATGTTTGAGACCTTGCTGAAGCACAAAAATCCTGCGGTCTTTGATGATTTATTTGTTCCTCGCACCTGATATGTAAAATAATTAATTTGACGTACATGAAAAATTTATCAGACTCATTTATTTGGAAACTTTGATCACTTCTGACAAGTTCTTGAGAAATCGTTTAATGTGAGCATCTGTGAAATGGAAGTCAGCCTTAGATGATCGCCAATGTTGCCTAATGCAATTTAAAAATACCATTAAAAGTTGCGTGCATGAGCTGGTTGAGTTAATTATGTTTAATGGGCAACTCAGGCAATCAATAAAGTTTAATTCTATTATCCATAGACATTATGCACAACCCAAATGCTATTTATGCCTTCGGTCAGCAGTGCGTATATGCAACGTTTAATGATGCAAATCAATGAGCATATTATGGAAATACGTACATAACTTAATTACTTTAATAGCAAACAAAATGCAACCACAAGCTTCGCTCCTCTATTGTGTGAAAATTGCGCCATCAATGGCAACATGGTACGGGACGAACAGAGACGCGACGGAAGATAGACCCATTGTGAGAGGATGAGGGAAAGAAGAAGTCGAACAAATAGTGTGGGCTCTATTGTGAAGGCTGAAGTGGCAGACAACGACCGCATATGAACAACACAAGCAAATCAATTAAGAATCAGCCGACAGAACATTAATGCAAATATCTAAACGCATAAGGAGCCACGGCGCATTTGAATGGCGGAGAAACAGCTAGTGGTGTATGTTAACAACAAATAATAGCATATAGCAACAAAAGCAGCCGTGGCAGCAGAAGTATTACCATTGCCTCACATGCAAAATCAGCCAAAGCAGCATAGGCAAGATTGTGCCATTCCAGCAATGCTGGTTGTACTGGCTGGCAATAAGTAATAAGCAAACAAATGTAGTCAGCAGATTAAATGAACGAACTAACGAGTTAACGCACGTTCGCGTTTGCACAGACACAGCATCGACAGTGTCCTAAATGAGTTCTAATTTAGTTTCATTGTGGCTCATCATAATTTTTTTCCTTTTTCGTTCCTTTTTTTTTGTTTACCCACAAATATCAATATTGCCTAGGTACAAATTCAATTTCCAGCAGGATTGCAATCACAACTGCCACGATTGCCTATTGCAATGCACGTACAGAGTCGCTCACATACACATGCAAATCGAAATGCACACACATGCAAACAAATAGAGATACTTTCAGAGCCACGGGCGTGCCCGCACATTTACACGTGTCGCAACAATGTGAAGACAGCTAACTTAGCGTACGCATCTGTTTATTTGCCTGGGCCGAACTTATCCGTGTCACATTCATGACTTATTTATATACAGTGAGTCACTTAAGTATTTTGCCTATTGGTTTTCATGCAAAAATTTGATTTTGTTGGCTTATAAAATAACAACAATGGGAAAAATAGAAAAAAATTTTGCTCGTCTGCTAAAGACATATTTTAACAACAAGTTAACCCAACTACGGATTATATACGATGATCCGTTAGCCAGCTATTGAGGCGCAATCATATAGCTGCCATAGGAACGATCGGGTGAAAACCCACATTTAGTAACAAAAACCCTTTTGTTTTTCAAGATATCTTCACCAAATTTTGGATTTAAAAGTTCTAGCTAATGACCAATTACATACCTCAATACTATATATATCGGTTTACTATATCATATAGCTGCCATCGGAACGATCGGCCGAAAAACAACATTTACTGGGAAAAACTTTTTTGTTTATTAAGATACCGTTACCAAATTTTGGATTTGACAATTTTAGGCAATATCCAACCATACTCCTGAATATGATAAATATCGGTTTTCTATAACATATAGCTGCCATAGGAACGATCAGCTGAAAAATGGCTTTTACTAAAAAAAAAATTTTTTTTTGGTTTTCATTGGGTACAGGGTTTTCTATAGTCGGTTACGCCCGACTATAGACCTGCCTTTCTAGTTAACTGTTTGATTATGCGAATCATCAGAAGAGCTTAACGTAATAATCACAATTATGTTTGCTTGCGCTCATCTCTCCTTTTTACATTCTTTCGTTTCGTTGTCTTGCATATTACAGCCGGGAAATGTTTTACATCACATTCGATATTTGTATCGTTTTGTACAAAAAAACAAAAAAGAGAAATCAAATTGTATTAACATTAATTATCGATATAAGCAATTACTGAGAATAAAACAACAAAAAACCATTCGTGACTATAATTTCAGCTGACAAAAAATCTTGACAGCTCAATATTTGGTGACCCAGGCGCGATCAGTGAACGTGCATTAAGGTTTTTTATTCGAACACAGTGTATTGGTTTATAACTGCACTAATTTTGGAATTATTAACTATTGAAATTGCAACGGTGAATTCGTGCGAAAATAAGGCTCTGCTTTACAAGCAAAGGGCCTTATCGTTTTTTGAACGCTTACGTGTGTTAAAAGATTCAATTGCTGAGGAACGCTTAACTTCAATGCCTGAGTAAGCCATTCTTACTATACTAAAATAATTTGATCATTTCAATATATCATTTAGTGAGGCTAAAGATAATTTAAAAGAAATAGATTATGATGAATTTGGCAGTGATTTAAGGAATAATTTTGACGAGTTACGGGCAGACTTAGACACTCGTATGCGGCACTCCACAAATCGTACGCCGAAATGCCGACATGTTCCACAATTTGTGAAGCAACAACAATTCAAAAACCCAATCGTATAATCGTACATAACAATTTGCGCCTTCCAGAGCTAAAACTGCCTACATTCAGTGGTGGGTGCACTGAATAAGCTGACATAATGTCAATGTTTACCACGATGATAGATAACAATGCGGATTTAACTAGAGTGGAAAAACGATAACATTTGCGGTCTTGCGTACAGGGACCAGCGTTGGATGCTATTCGGTCGTTAGACATTTGTGATAAAAATTACAGTGTCGCTCTAGATGGCTTATATTTCAGGCACACATCACTGAGATTTTGGGTCTTCAGAAAGTTTACTCTTCATCAGCGATAAAATTAAGGAAATTGTCCGACAAATTGAACGCTAACTTAAGAGCTCTCCAGACTATTGGGAAAGCTCAGTCAATTGCTGACTGTATCATCGTTCAGTCTCTGCTTCAAAAGGTTGACAGGGCAACACATGTAAATTGGAGTGAAACTGCACCGTTGCAGTTCCCCACATTCCTTGAAAGTCGGTGCCAGAAACTTGAAAATGTGGAGCACGCTATGGCTGCATACTCGCCTAGTGTTCAGCTTGGCCAAAATTTAAGCAAATCTACTAACAATCGTCGATCATTCATCGCAACTAACTCTAATACTGACGTTTGTTCATTTTGCGATTGCGAGGCCATTCTATAATCAAATGCGAGCAGCTTTCGAAGTTGTCATCTTCGCTTCAAGGAAGCCAAAAGGTTTTCTTTATGCTTGAACTGCTTTCGAAGGGTTTACAAGCTAAGCACTTGTAACAGTCTATACACGTGTCGAGTATGTGATGCCAAGCATCATAGTCTGCTTCACCCTCAACCCGTTCATGTTTCGATTGATGCACAAGTTGTTTCTTCTACTTCCCAAATGTTCTCTGCCGCAAAGTACTCTCTCAGCAATGTCTGTCGCATCTTTTTCCATTCAAAATCTCAGTTCAGATGTTGTGCTTCCTGCTTCTACGCTCATTGTTGTTAAAAATCGATCTGGCACATGGATACTCTGCCGTGCGCCTTTTGATTCGGGATCTTAACTTCACATTATAACGTCTCGCTTAGCTGATCAATTGAAATTGCGTAAGGTCAAGTCTTCAGTGTCTGTAGCTGGTCTTGGAGATGTTAAATTTACAAACGATGGTTACATAATTGACCTTCATTTACAGTCACAAACCTCAGTATATTCTACTTCAATCACAACTCTCATTGCACCAACAATCACTGAAAATCAGCCGAGCTTTAACATCGATATTAAACTTTGGAATGTGCCGGCAAGCATTCGTTTAGCCGACCCTGCATTTTATCGATCACAACAAATGGACTTACTCCTTGACGCCAATTTATTTTACGACTTATTGTGCGTTGGCCAAATTAAATTAGGCGCTGGACCACCGCTACTACAAAAACGAAACTTGGATGGGTTATCACTGGTGGCAGCTCACAGTTAACAAGGTATTCAACATTAATATAAAAAGGTTCACATTCTGAGTTAATGCTCAAACCAGTGGCCTGAATTGACGAACTGGTTCGCCGTTTTTGGGAACTCGAAAGCTCTGGCGAGTCCAGCTCTATGTTGTTGTTGTTGGTGAATATGACGTCCACCTACCTTCAAAATCTAGCTTTGAACTCTTGGGTGATTCATATTCCCAAGCATATCGTCGCTTTCTCAACTAAGAGCGCAAACTGATTGCGCAATCCTGAGCTAAAAGGCCAATACTCTGAATTCATTAAAGAATATTTGGAATTAAAGCATAAGCATCCTGTCGAATTAAACTATTAACATTTCCTGCCTCACCATTGCGTATTAAAGGATGATAGTACTATAACTAAACTTGGAGTTATTATTGTTGGTTCTGCTGCTACGTCTACTAAATTATCACTTAATGAAGACCTCATGGCAGGTCTTACTAAAGAGCCAAAACTTTTTAACACTCTATTTCGGTTCCGCACTTTCCCTGGTGCCTTAACTGGAGACATTGCCAAGATGTATTGAAGCGTTCGAATGTTTCACCCGACAATTATTGGCAATGTATTCTTTGGCGTGATTCACCGCAAGGAAAATTGCAAGTTTTTAAACTTGACACCGTCATTTACGGCACAAAACCTGCTTCCTTCCAATCAGTCCACGTTATGCATCAATTCGCTATCGATGAAGGAAAAGCATTTCCGATTGGATCAGCAATAGTGCTTCGGTATTTCAAGTTGACGACCTTATTATTGGTGGTAGTACTACACAGGAAGTTCTCGAAATTATGCTACGAAAATGGTGCTCTAATGATCCAGCTGTTCTGCATGGAATTCCTGACAGTGACAAGGAGGCTATTCTTAAATTCAACGACGACAGCGACATTACGAAAACTCTCGGCCTTGCTTGGGATCCCTTGTTGGATTGCCTTTTGTTTTCGTTTTCTCCTGTTCAGTGCTTGGCCTCACCCTGCAATCGTATTGTGCTCTCTTCCAATGCTCATTTCTATTATACACTCGGATTGATTGTTCCAGTAATAACTAAATTTAAAATATTTCTGCAGGAAGTCTGGAAAACCAAATTGGAATGGGACGATAGCCTGCCACTCGACTTGAGTACTTCTTGGAAAGATGTATGCAACAATTTTTACTGAACACAACAAATTAAATTCCCCAGGCTTGCGATACTCCCAATTAGCGTCATCGAAATTAATGGATTCAGTGATGCAAGCATGGATGCTTATGAAGCGTGCATATACATTGTCTTCAGAGCGCAAGGAAGCACCTATGTACAGCTATTATGTTTGAAAAATCACTGTGGAGTCATGGCCCTGCATATCTCAAAGAAAGCAAGGAAGAATGGCCTGCATATTATGTAAATGTCCAGCCATTACCTGAACTTCGTAAAAGGACAGTACTCGGAGCGTCACAACAACTTGATCTGTCCCAGATGTGCAAACACTGCACTCGACTTTGATTCCCAACATCCGCTTACTAGGCCGAGGAGTTACGCGAGCGATGATTAGTCACTTCCATCAGCGCAATTTACATGCAGGGCCTCGTTCGCTACTTGCACTGATTCGGCTGCAGTATTGGCCAATTGGTGGATGCAAGATAGTTTCCAGTGTCGTCAACAAAGGCGCTACGTGTTTTCGAGCCAAACCACGCTTCGTTGAACACCTAATAGCTGACTTACCAGAAGACCGAGTAAATTGTTCATATACATCTATAGTAACAGGAGTAGATTTCAATAGGCCGCCAGTTAAATGTTATATCAGCGTTTTCATATGTTTTACCACCATGGCGGTATATTTAGAACTTTTCCAGGATTTATCTATGGCAGCATTCCTTAATGCACTAAAGCGTTTTATACTAACACGTTCTCGCCCTTCCAGGATTTGGTTCGACAATGCCACCAATTTCACCTACGCGAAAAAAGAGCTAGCTGAATTAAAAAAATTGTTTTTAAGTTCGTATCACCTGGATCAGGTTCAGGAGTTACTGACTCCATTGATTGGCGCTTTATACCTCTTCGCTCTCCACTTTTTGGGGGACTTTGGCAGACTGCTGTTAAAACTGCTAAATTTCATTTCTATCGTGCAGTGGGTTCCTCCGTACTCGAGTTTGACGAGCTACGCACACTAGTTTGAAATATTGCGGCAAATATTAATTCCCGACCGCTATTTCCCCTTTCATCCGGCTGACATTGAAATCTTAACCCCTGCGCATTTTTTAGGCACTACGCGTATTTCATCGAATATTGAGCCCGACACGACCAAGCTCAAAATCAACCGATTAGATCAATATCATCCCGTGACGTACTTCCAGCAGATTTTCTGGGGACGCTAGCGAGAGGAGTACCTAACTCTTCTACAGGAGCGGTTAAAATGGCGCACATCCCAGCCGGAGCTATGCGTCAATGACGTAGTTCTCGTTAAGGATGAGAATTCGCCGCCTCTCAAATGGCCATTGGCTAGAATTTTGGTACTGATACCTGGCCATGACGGAGTTTCTCGTGTTGCTGTGCTGAAAACTGCTAAAGGAGTCATACGAAGAGCAGTTCGCTAACTTTGCTTGCTGCCTAAACAGGATTCAGTTGAAGGCTAAGCCGTGCTTTTAAAGGGGGGAGTTTGTTTGGTTATGCGATTCACCATTAGTTGTTTTATTTTATACATTTTAATTAGTTCTCTTAGTTTGTAACTTGTTCTGCGAATCAAGAAGAGCTTATCGTATTAATCACACTTATGTTCGCTTGCGCTCATCTCTTTTATCTCTCCTTGTTACATTCTTTCGTTTCGTTGTCTTGCATATTACATTCGTTCGTTTCGCACGGCCACTGCAGCCGGCAAATGCTTTTACATCACATTTGTTATTCAGCTGCGTTCGTGCACGTTTTGTTCAAATAAAAGGGAGTTCAAATTGAATTATACGCAAACAAACACCAAGTGCACATTTCTAAATATAAATCGTGAAATTTTGCATACCGCAAGTCTGTTTTATAAAATCAATATAAACGTGCGCTCCTAACTATCAATATTAACACTAATTATTGATATAAGCAATTAGTGAGAATAATACAACAAAAAACCATTCGTGACTATAATTTCAGCTGACAAGAAAGCTTGTCAGCTCAACATTAACATTATAACATTTGTTATTAAATACAATTTTTGTTTTATATAATTTAATTAGTTTTTTTTGTGCACGGTATTTCATTAATTATGCCTTAATTATCGGCAGCTGCTGGCAGTTGATTTGCCTGTGCGTCGCGTTTAAGCATTTTCAACCGCAATTATAAAAAAAAAATCTACATAAAATAATATATACTAATAAGTACCTAATAGAAAATAAGGAATTTTATTTAAAGTTTAAAAAATAAAAAAAATTTCTTTCCGATAGCAGGTTTTGAACCATCGGACAGGCAGTGTGTAGAAATTAATAAAAGAACACATCTGTCGCTCGACCGATTGCGCTACAGCGGACGCTGTTAACACGCTACTTAAAACCTTTTCGCTGTGTCTGGTTGCGGTCATGTGTAGCTTGTGCTCTAACAATTTATTAATTTTTATTAGTACATTGGTGCTTGTAATAGTATAACTAGTGTTAACTATAATAAAAAAACGAATTATTTTTTCATATATTGGTGTTCTTGCTGATTAAAACGGTTTTAATTAATAATTGCATACTAAAACTCTTATTTTGCTAATGTAACTAAGTGCTTTCAGGTGTATTGTTTGTTCTTGTTAGCTAGCTGTGATCAGCTGTTTTCAAGTCGCCCTACATCGTAATTGTTGCATAAGTGAGTGACCGTATTAAACTGTTGTTGGTAAATTTTTCGCAGAGACTTTCTTTGAGAGTTTCACGGAATTTTCTTACTTTCTTTTGCACTTGCAGTTTTAATTTCAAATATTTCGAGTTTTATTTTTTAAAGCAAAATCTTCCAACAAAAATATGCCCATAATTACAATAAATGAGGACGAAATCCCTAAGACGTTGTATTCATCAACAATACAATTACTTGGCCAAATATCAGGTTTAAGCAGTTTTTGAAGATGATCAACAGGAACAATAATTTTAAAAAATGATATCGCCCTTTTATGAGTAAAATTGAATTTCTTTAAACTAATATTGGTTATCTTCGGAACTTTAGAAGTAATGTAATGATTTACATCAATTTCTGAAGTGTCATCAGCTAGCCGAGATATGAAGACAGCTTTAGTTAGGGAATTGGTTGAATAGCATTATCAACGCTATTTGAAGGAGCAAAACTTGGTAGAACGATACTATCAACTACTTGTGAATCAGCCAAGGGTGTAGAAAACACCTGTGCACTGACTGCATTGCTAGTGCAATTAGGAGTCTTAGGGATTTCGTCATCAATTGTAATTATGGACATATTTGTGTTGGAAGATTTGGCCTTCTTCCTTTTAGGAGACAAGTCGACACATTTGTACTCCTCTAAGAACTTTTCATAAGTTTCAAATTTAGAACCTAAAGACTTATAATCCTTAACCAAATTAGAAATGGCAATACGGGATTTCGAAATAAATTTTTAAAAATTTATTTCCGTAGAACGACAATTCGGACAAGACCACCCCAGACCAATATTTTTGGTAATCATATCCTCTATTCTACCATTTAGTTCGGCACAACCGACATGAGCTAGATTATCGCACAACCAGCAGACCACAGTGACTGCATTTTCTTCAAGTGATTTTTTACATTTATCATAGCAACAGCCCATTTTAAATAAAAAAATAAGATTATTTGAAGTGTTAAATAAAAATATAAAACAAAATGAGATATTTAAAAAGCAATTAAAACTGCAAGTGTAAAATAAAGTAAACGAATTCCGTGAAAATCTCAAAGAAAGTCTCTACGAAAAATATACCAATAACAGTTTAACACGGTCACTCACTTATGCAACAATTAGGGCGACTTGAAATCAGCTGATCAAAGCTAGCTTACAAGAACAAACAATACACCTGAAAGCACTAAGTAACTTTAGTAAAACAAAATGTTTAGTGTACAATTAATAACTAAAACAATTTTAATCAACAAGAACACCAATATATGATAAAAGAATTCGTTTTTTTTTATTATAGTTAACACTAGTTATACTATCAAAAGCAGCAATGTACGAATAAAAATTAATAAATTGTTAGAGCACAAGCTACACACGACCGCAACCAAACACACCATCGGTATTTTTACAGCTCAGTATAATATATATATACATATATCAATAATATAAGAGTTTTATATAATTTAAAATATATTGATACAAAATGAAACAGTCCTTAGTTTTATTTGACACAAACTTACTATCGATTCCTATTCGTTTTCTTACTTTTATTAATTTATCATGGATGTAAAAAAGTTTCTTTTAATTTCAATACGGTAGCTTACAAGTGATAAATTATAAAGTACCTGAAAAAATATCAATATTACTTTAAATATGAATTATTTGGAAAGTACGATGATTCTGATCAAAATACGATAAATTTTAACTTTTGATACGATAATTTTCTATCTTTAGGTTGGGAACACTGACGCAAAACAGTAATAAATGAAGTATAGCAGAAAAAGGAAACCTAATCAACAAATAAACCATATATTAACTTTTTTACTTGAGATGTTGCAAAAAGTACAAATGGCATAGATAAAAACTATTTGCCTGGAATATAAATATCACTTAAATCAAATTCATTAAATAATAAATAAAATATGTTAACGAAACATCAAGAAAATTCGGAAAACAGTGGAAAAAATGCAGCAGACTTTCCTTATCCCAGTTTCTGGCATAATACTGCAAAAATGAAGGTTATTATTAAATATTATGAAATTGCGGAGAATTAATGTGGTCCTGTGCAATAACACTGCATCTTCGTCTTTGAAATGAAGGTTCTGTTTGCAGATTTCCATATGCGAGAATTAGACCCAGGTAGTTACGATTCCAAAATAAAATTCTGGGAAGAAATGATCGAGCAATATTGCTTATACTATGGTAAGGCTAGTTTTTGTAAAAAGGAGCTCCAACTACAATTTGCACAAGGCGATCGAGTTCCTGCTTGCTTGGATTCAGTACTTCAGCATATGCGACAAATGCAGAAATTGCAATTACTCACTGATTACGAGTATAGTCTAGAAAATTCATGGAGTGGATGGGTAAAGCATAACTTTTTGAGGCGGCCGCTTTTTTGGGGTTGGGAAAAGATTTGGAATGTGGTATTGCCAGAAAACGCCACAACAAAGCATAATCGTATCGAATGGGTTCATTTAACTGTGATCAAGGTTTGTATTAAACTATGCGGAAGCTTATCAGATTGTAATAGTTTTTCGTTTTAAATAATTTTAGAAGTTCTGCACTGAAGTTGAAGAAAATGTGCTGTCAGAGCAAAGAGGAAAATTGATTCGTTACGACGATTTTAAATCACTTTCTGCTGGTTGCCTTAAAATTTGCGACAAAACTTTACTTTTAATATTACATTCATTCTATTCCCAACATAAAGTTGGTTTAGATTGTAAACTTACGCATAAAAATCAACTCAGTGTTTATTTTATTAAAATACCCAAGGCATTAGGCGATAGCATCGTAATCACAGACACAGATCGGGCTTTACATAATTTGGTAATGACACAGGCAAATCTACTTAAACATATTGAAGAAATTGAATGTAATATAAAATCTAATGAGGAAAAAGCTCTGAAGCTTATTTCAGCAAATAAGAGACATATGGCAAAGACATACCTACGCAAAAAAAAATTGCTAGAAAATATTTACGGTAAGTTAAGTCAAACATATGTTTTTCTTTATTTCGATTGTTATATTTCATTTAAAAATAATTAAGAAAAACGTAGCAATGCGCTTCACAACATAGATTTGCTGCTTTCCAGTGTGGATGAAGCACAACAGAACGGGTTTGTAATCGAAGCATATAAGATTGGTTCGAAAGCGTTGCAAAGTGCATTAAACAATTCTGGCCTAAATTATAACAATATTGATGAAGTCATTGCTGATGTTCGTGATACAATGGATCAGGCTAGAGAAGTAGAGGATGCTATCTCAAATACAAATCTTGTTGATTCGATGCAGATGACATCAGATGATGACATTGAACAAGAGTTAATTAAACTCGTGGCCTTATCAAATAAAGCTATATCGACACCCACAAAAGCAATAATCACCCACAAAAACGAGTCTCAATGTCTAATCACCGCAGACCAAGAATTGTCAAATATTTTAAAACGCTTGGATGTTGAGAACGGAACACTTTCAAACGTTACTACCACACAAATGTCTGTTACACAGTAAATGTTTAAGCTGTAAAACTTTGTTTTTAGATTTTGTGTTGAAAAAATGTAAAGCATATTTTAATATGGCAAGTAAAAACTTTGAAATTTAAAGCAACAGCAGTCTTAGTTTTTTTTTGCAATAACAGATATCTTGAAAAGCAAAAGGGTTTTTGTTAGTATAGTTTTAGGGGTAATATCGAATAACAAAACAAAATAAACTCGTTATGCCTATTGATTCGGAGATTCTTCGTGCTAAATTTGGTTATTTTAGATCTAACCGTTTCAGAGATCCGTGCGTTCATACAGACAGGCCGACATGGCTAGATCGACTCGTCTTACGATGCTGATCAACAATAATTATACTTTACTATTTTTTTATGTACAGGTATAAAAACGTACATATTAATACAAACAAAGCATATTCCTATTATTGTGTGTAATGAAAAGTTTTTAATATTTTTGTTATATTATATTTAAGACAAAACATAATTTAATAACATTAAATTTATTCTTGTGATAAATTCTGATTAAGGTATTTCTAAATTTTGCATTTACTAATTTTTAATTTTGGTTATTTTTTATGTGGCTTTTTTTATTTATTTTTTTTTTTTTTTGTTTTAATTTATACAATATTTATATTTAAGTTACCTGTTCAATTATGAAGACTCTAAATAGTGAACATAAAGCTTTTAACACAAAAAGTCTTAAGAGTGTGTATAACCTAATTCGATTAGTAAAACATTTTGATTAATTTTTGAATTTTAATTTTTCTTCAAATAATTACTTAATGTACCTGAAAATAAACAGATTTTCGCAATTAATTTGCACGTAGACTCCAAAATTTATTTATTTATTTCTTAGACAAAAAAAAAAAGGAATGTAAGAATTCGGTTCTGTTAATACAGTACAGTACTACAATACTTGGGGTGAAAACAATATTTTTAATATGAATGACAATTTTTGATTGTGAATAGTAAATTTTATTCATTAAAGGTATTAAAAAGAATGTATATGTGGATAACTAAAATTATTGATGATTTAAAATGCATTTAATTAAATATTCATACTTCTTTCTCCAAAGTGTTTTTTTCAGAATTATATTCAGTAATTAGTTTTAATGCTAGAGGCTCATATGATATATATATATATAAATATATATTATATAATCGAATGCAGACAAGTTATGGATATTTTTTGTTTTAATTACGTTATTTAATAAAAAAAAGGTTTAGTTATTTAAATATATAAGATTTAGCTGAATCCTTAAAAAAGAAATGGCTTACAATAAATTCTGCATCCGTTAACCTTATACTTTTCGTTTGATTCAAAGGTGTTGCTGACAATAAATCACTGCCTAATTCCAAATTCGTATAATTTACAGTTTCGCCATTTGTTCCGTCGTTGTTTGTTTGCGTACGGATCGCCCGTGTATTTCGTCACGACTGCATATACGTGCACTGTGTCTTCGGCTGTGTCTCGGTCTGTTCAATAGGGTGAATTGCAGCTCGTTTCCAGTAATCGCGAACATTCTCCACGGCTTCTATGATACGTATGAAATTCTTACCTGCCAGCATAGCGATGTCCTCTTCAGTCCAATTGTGATCTTCAAGCAGCGACGCAAGCAAAACGGGATATTTGGATACGTCTTCAAGACCTTCTGGTGTTACCTCGATGCCATCGTAACCAGCACCAAGCCCAATGTGCTGTATACCGGTAATGGAGCGTATATATTTAATGTGATCGATAACATCCTTGAGCCTTGCTTGTCGACCGCACGATATATCTTTCGAGTCGAAACTGATCATAATCAGACCACCATTTTCGGCCACTAAACGAAGTGTATCGTCAGGTATATTATGAGTCAAATTGCACAATTGACGCGCTGCTGAATGCGAAAAGATTACCGGTGCACGAGTCGCGTGCAACACCTCGCGAGCAGTCGCATCTGAGCTGTACGAAAGATCTATCATCATACCCAAACGATTCATTTCGCGTATAATTGCTTTTCCAAATTGTGTTAAGCCATTCTCGAGCGGCGAAATGCCTGAACCCGCCCATGAGACATCGCATTTATGTGTTAGACTTAAATATCGAGCACCCAATGAATAAAAAGAGCGTAGTACACCCAGAGAAGAGCCAATGGCATGACCACCACCAATGCCAATCAAAGAGCCCATAAGACCATTTCGACGAGCTGTCACAATGTCTTGCGATGAAGTTACTAGCGTCGTTTTTTGCGCGTACATATCTGAGAGACGGCGGATGATGTCGATTTGCTCTAACGCAAGCTGGACAGCGTCCAAACCTTGTGCTTCACATGGCACATATGCTGACCTGTTAATAGCCAAACGCAAAGAAAAAAATTTATGTTTGGGGATAGTGATTAATAGTTTGTAATGCAAAAAGTTTTTAAGTTCGTTTCAAAAAACTTCACTATTTTCTAGTCCCAAACTACTGCTGACAAAGAATCTCACCAATCTTTTTATACTAAATCGAATAATTGTATGATTACCTGATATATTTAATTTTACAAATATTCGAAAAAAAAAATACTAGAAAAATTGATATACTTAGTAATAAACCAACAATTTATCCGGGTCATTGAAAATAAAATAGACATATGTATGTATGTATGTACGTTCTTACGAAGCCACGAGAAACAGCCTCAAGAAAAATAAATATGCAATCATTACAAGTAAGTAATAATGGAACAAAATTCATAAGTTTGTTAAATTATTTGAACTTATGGCACCTAAATTGTGTTACCTCGGAAAAGAATATTGTCGAATTTTTATTGATTTATTGTGAATGAATATTAAGGTTACTTTATCAATAAATTGCAAATTAAAGGTAACCCTATTATTGTACAATAATTTTATACTCACCAAACTTGCACACCGACGAGTCCCTGCTTTAACCGTTCCATATCAGTTTGTGCCCATATTGGTCGAGTCCACAATGAGCTATGATCGAGATCGTGGCTAAGATGAACTAATTCGAGACTGCTATGCGCATACTTGTGAACGTTCCACGCAAAATTGTTGTGACCATCAATAAGAGGCACTTCGCTCAAAATACGATGAACAATTCTCAGTCTTTGGGCATGGGAGTTGCGATAAGGTTCCATCTGGAAGTGTTGATAGATGAGGGTGGCGGCAATGGCTAATAGACAGATAACGCATATCAGAGTCAAGTACACAACTAAAGTGCTTCGTCGAGATTTATGCGCCGTATCGTGCTTGCCCTGTTGCACTGCTTTTGATTTACGTTTGTCCTTTAACTTTAAAGTTGGTGATTTGCTGCCACTGCCAAAAATATTTTTTGGCTTCTGAATACTGGCAATTTCGACACCTGAGTCGGTATTCGTTATGGAATTTTGGCGGGAGAGCAAGTGACGCATGTTTGAGTGTTCAGTTACATCTGGAAGGCCACCGAAACCGGTTGTCTACAGTTGAACAACAAATAAAAAAACCATTTTAACCTTATTTGGTATCATCCTACATTTTTAATATCTTTATTAATGATGTTCCATCAACAATCAAGCATTATCATGTAAGTGCGGATGACGTAAACACAAACAAGTTGGCATATGGAAAAAAAATACATTTTTCAACTTTATACCCAAAATTATTACACTTTTTAGCCCAGAACATATATTTTTGTATTGATTATAATTATTTACAGCATTTAAAAACTAATTATTAAAAAAAATTTTCAATGCATACAAAACAAAAATAATAACTAGAAAGGCAAGGCTTATAGTCGGGCGTAACCGACTATAGAAAACCCTGTACCCAATCCAAAACTGAATATATTTTTTTGTTGCTTTAGTATTTTGTGTAATGTAAGGATACCTTAAGTAAAAATAATTTTTTTTTAAGTAAAAGCCATTTTTCGGCCGATTGTTCCTATGGCAGCTATATATTATAGTAAACCGATATTTATTATATTCGGGAATATGATTGAATATTATTCTAAATCATCAAATCTAAAAATCGATAACAATATCTTAATAAACAAAAAAGTTTAGAGAAAATAAACTTATTATGCCTAATAATTGGGAGAGTCTTCGTGCAAAATACGGTGGTTGTAGGTTTAATCGTTTCCGAGATCCGTGCGTTCATACGGACAGATGGACATGGCTATATCGACCCGCCTTTCGATGCTGATCAAGAATATATATACTTTGTTGGGTATGCCACGCCGCCTTCTACCCGTTACATACATTTGCACAACTTTAATATACCCTTTAAAATTTTTTGGTACAGGGTATAAAAACTACATTTTCCGTTAAGTGTTCTTTATATTGTGCTTTTCTTGAAAATTTTCAATAAGTTGCTTATGAATTTTGACTCTGTGCGCACCATAAAGTCATTTCATTTGTTTTAAATATGCCAGCACAGGGACTATCGTGTGATGTAGATCAGTTGGTATACTACAACAACCAGTTGAGTAAAAGTGTAGAGGATCTGGTGAAAATGTTTTCTGCAAGTGGGAAGATAAAAAAAAAACCCTATGTTATTTACTTTACCTTCCGATTTTTCAAATTTTTCCAGAAACAACTTTCACTGGTTGGTTGGTTAACAACCGATATAGTTGAGCAATAGTCACATAAAATTATACATTTAAAAGATGTAAAAGGTCGAAGCCGATACAATTGATACATCAATCGCCATACAAAAAACATATCAGAACTTTATGACAATATTCAGCAATATTTTGTTCAGTGATGAAGCACATTTCTGGCTCAATGGCTACATCAATAAACAGAATTGACGGATTTTTGCTGAGGAGCAACCTAAAGAGACTTTGGAACTACCGTACTTTACAGAAATGCATTGTTTGGTGTGGTTTATGGGCTGGTGGAATCATCGGTCCGTATTTCTTCAAAATGAGGCCAGATAGAACATTACCGTCAATGACGCCCGCTACCACACCATGATAATAGACTTTTTGTTGCCCGAAGTTAAAGCACTATACAATGGCTTTATTGAGAAACCATTTTGGCGAGCAGTTAATTTCGCGTTTCGGACCTATAATTTTGCCGCCTAGATGGTGTGATATCACATTTTTGGACCTTTTTATCTGGTGTTATGTAAAGTCCGAAGTCTTTGCCGATAAGCCACCTACGATCCAGGACTTGGAAGTCAACATCACTCGCGTAATTGGGCAGATACTGGTTGCAATGCTGGAAAGAGTGATCCAAAATTGGAGCTCCCGAATGGACCATCTACAGCGCAGTCGCGGCCAACATTTCAAAAAGTAAATGTCAGAGAATGTTCTTTTAGGACTTAACAAAGATTCGACCATCCAATTTTTCTTTGTGTGTTTTATTTACAATTTAAAAAAAAAACTTCTTAATACACCACCCTATATATACGAACCCTGTAATTGAAATGCAGACTCATCTCTCCATAAAGCACAAACACTTTATGCATCTACGGCAACACCTAGAGCAAAATACAGTACAGTCACTTAACAAAATTGGAGGTGGCACAGTTATGTTTTGGAAATGAGTGTCTTACTATGGATTTGGAGATTTGGTTCCGATCGAGGACACTTTAAATCAGGCCGGTTATATTATTATATGCCTTCACGTCAGGAAATAAACTATTTTTAGACATTGCCTGGATTGATGCCATAAAGAATGGATGCCTATTAATTTTTGAATAGCCTAAATCAGACTGTTCTTCTCTGGCATGTTCAGTGCCCCTACCCAACTATCATTGAAAAGGTTTGGGCTTTCATGAAACAACAAAGGACTGTCAATAAAAATCAAAAACGAAATAAAGGAAAATTAGTCGAAATTGACTTCGCATACAAGTTGATTGAATCAATCGCCGCCCGGCTGCAGGCACTTATTGACGCCATAGGTGGTATAACTACTGATTAGCTACATTATTTAAGTATACAATTAAATTTAAAAATTTTTTAATTAAATAGAAAAAAAGTTACATTTTGCATTAATTTAGTAGTAGTAAAGCTTTGCGTAAATAATTATGACGCGATTAAAAAACAACTGACAACCGATAAGCACCAGTTAATTTGCTTTTGTTGTTGTCTAAATACTTTTGAACACCTCTGTATATATATGTACATATGTATATGCCTATTGGATAGAGTTAAATTTAAATTTTATACGCTACTTACCTGATAGTCCATATCATCCTCGCAATGCATATAGGAACAGTTATTGTGATTTCTGGGCATGCCGGGCCCTATACTAAGCCCAATGCCACTGCACATTTCCATACTTAAATCCATTCCTATATCGACATTAACCAAGCCTGCTTCGCTGCAACTATCTTCTGAATGTATTTCGTGCATGGCAAGAGTTAAATTTGGAGGGGGCGGTGGTGAAGGTGGTGGCAAATTATCACCTTTAAATGAGACGCGTTTAAGAGTATTCAAGGCTTTGCCATCTATGGCACTGCTGCCGCGACGATTGCGCGTCATCGAGCTCGAGAGACCGGCAAAACGGTTAGCATGCATGGGTCCACTGGCTGCAAATGAACCCATCATATGCGATAAAGATGCACAGCCGACAACTTCTTTCTGTTGCTGATGTTGTTGTTGCTGCTGGTCCTCGTGAGGTTGATGCTGCGATTGCTGCAAGACGTTAACGCTGACATTACCCGTATGTAATATCATGCCGCACCCTCCAAAACGAAAATGTGGTATGCATGTCGTCGTGGAAACACTGGCGCCGCATTCACTACCTTCAAAATCACTCTCGATAATGTTGGTTACCACTGTCGGCTGTGGTGCTATGAATGAGTTTGGCTGAAAATCTTGCTCTAGCGATGATGTTGATATTTTCGGGGTTGGCGCCACATATGGTTGGGACTTGTTTAATGTACTCGTATATATGAGGTTGACAGCTTGGTGCTCATTTTGCTGCTGCTGTAGTTGCTGTGGATGTTGTTCGTTTGCTTGTAGCGGCGACAGCTCTCCGCAGACAGCTTCCCCCATGCTACCACCGACGCTGCTCAAACTTATTGCTACACCCGAAGGCGCTGCTGTTAGTAGGGTCGCTTCCGGTGGAATTATGTTTGCTGGAAACACCATTATAGGCAGCATCGTTGCTGACCCGCTGCCACTATTGGTAATGGCACCAACACTATTTCCGCCTACAACTGGCTGCTGTAACAGTTCCATTTGACAAATATCTTCATATCTAAGTGGGCGTAAGTCCATTTCAAATATTTGCTATATTTTATAGCCAATATATTATTTCATTATACATTTTCTAATTTCATTTTATCAATTTTAACGCCGACATTGCAATGAGCTGTTGATCATTTCGACTGCAAATATTTATTAATTCTATTTTTTATTCTTTGCTTAGTTTTTGTTTTGCCACAATTAATTTTCTATCTACACAATCAACCCGCAAGAGTATTTTTCCTCCGCCGGTCTTCAAACGACGTTTTTACGCGAGATATTTGTTGAAACTGATGCCAAGTCTTCGAGAGTGAAGTCAAACGAGCTGGTGTGTAATTTATTTATTTGCGCTTTACAGCTTCCAAAATCGTTTTGCAGACATGACGCATGCGCCGTTCAGTGATTAGTTGAAAGGCTATATTAGCCCTAGGCTCTTGGGTTCCATCCCCAGTGCGGCGCACACTACGTTCAATGGTATCCGGTGCAACCGATTTTTTTGTCATGCAATTGAAACGTTCATGTCGTATTGACCAAAGATAACAACAGCGCTGCGCATAAAAATGAATATTGCAAAAGTAGTAGCTCGTTGTTTTTATCTCTTATTCACTCGATTTTCTTTGCGCTTTTTCTTTTCTTTATGCAAATTTCTGACTACCGAACCAAACATCGCTAAGAAAAAACTTTTATTGGTAATAACATACTAAGCAATGAAAATCTACGCAAGAATGCATACACATATCCTCCACCATTCCGCGCGGACTTCATATGCAAACGCAATTACTTGCAGCGCACAGTCAGTGGACGCTTAGGAAACCCGAAAAACCCGTTAAGTGCAGTCACATACAAATGGAAACCAGATTAATGCTATATTTTTATCTTGAAGTAATCGTCACCGTGGGAAATTCAAGTTTTTCAACAAAAACTTTGAAAAATGTTCAGCTTAAGAGTTTGTAATTTTAAGTAGTTGATAAATACAATTAAATTCGTTTAAACTAAATTTAAAGTTCAACCAACTGTTGTATGCTCTGTGGCGGTTTTTTTTTTTTTTGGAATATTGTGCTTTACACACCACACTACAATCGTAAAGAAGTGCAACTGCTCTTGTCTCATTTTAACAATTTTAAGGTTCCAAGTATGCAGTCAGAGCGCTGCTTTTTTTAATCCGCGTGCCAGTACTTTCGTTCATAATTCGTCGTATTTCAATATTCAGATAAACCGTACATTACATACAAGTACAATAATATCAAGGCGGGGCTTTTGTTAAGTTAAGCATATGGTCTTCTTTGAAATACATTGCAGTATGCAATAAAGTGTAACCCACTTTTCACAAAAAAAAAAACAAAGTATAGTCGTAATTCCAGGTGATATGGTATATTCTTGTTGGACACAAAATAATCATTAATTGGGATTTTTTAGAAATTTTTTAGTTGTTTCAAATAACTCCATTGGAGAAAAGAGTATAAAGAATAATTAAATAGACTAATTTGAAGAA
Organism: Stegana nigrithorax; assembly: GCA_037044495.1. Taxonomy (NCBI): domain Eukaryota; kingdom Metazoa; phylum Arthropoda; class Insecta; order Diptera; family Drosophilidae; genus Stegana; species Stegana nigrithorax. The sequence continues at coordinate 32,627 of JBAMBQ010005509.1, read as the reverse complement.
GCAGGTTCCGATGGTATATCGATCGAAGTATAGGAAAAAATTTAAGAGACAGGAACTGATGTGTCGATCCAAGCTAAGGAAAAGGATGATTCAATCAAAGGAAAGTGAATCATGAAAAGAATCCTTGGAAGATAAATATCAATCACTCATAGGCAACTACTCTTGGGCTGAAACAGAGTTACCGAAAGGAAACTAGAAAGTCAGGGCCTATAGTCGGATGCACTCGATTATAGAATACACTAGAACCCCGGTTTGCGTCGTTAATGAGGACCGAAGAGAGGCAACGCAAAACGAAACGACTCAAATCGAAATACATTTTTCCATATACTTACTGCAAAATATTTTTAATTCGTTTCAGAGTAAAGAAAACTAAAACTTGTTAAGAAGACATGTGAATAGACATAACATTTTTTTAATGATATGAAAATTTATACATATGCGTATGTATATGAAGTAGTATTTAAACAATTTCAATAATAAAAGGAACTCAGAAAAAGGAATGAAATGAAATTAAAATCAAAATTATCGTGATCAATCGTGACCAAAAGTCAAGTGAACCCTCAACTGTGAAAATTATTTGCCAAAATTCACCTTTCTATGTGAAGCCCTTACATATGCTGCCAATATGTGAGAATCCCCTTTTTACAAAAAGTTATTTTCTGCAGATAAATACATAGCCGCATGCATACAATTCGAATTATGTGTGTGTATTCAAGCGACGCAAAGTAAAATCAACGACGTAATTTGAAAACAATTAATTTTTTTTCACGAAACTCGAAATTTTGAACGACTCAATTCAAAAAAATGAAAAAAAATTTTCCGACGCAAATTGAAAAAATGTAAATCAGGGCGACGCAAACCGACGTCCTGGTGTACCCAGAATTTAATATTTTTTTTTTTTTTTTCATTTAATAATTTCTATAAGATGGACTATCGGCTGAAATCCACCGCAGTATTTTTGCCCCAGTATTTATCCCAGTTTTTAGTAAATTTTCAGCCGAAATTATCAAAAAATATTTCACAGTACGTTTTAAGCAGTGTGTTGTAAGCATGCGCTGTAGCGCAGTCGGTGAAAGTTTGCTTTTTAATTTCTACACATTGCCTGTTCGGTGGTTCGGAACCTGCTGTCGGCGAGTTTTTTTTTTATTTGTTAATTTTTATACCCTGTACCAAAAAATGGTTACGGTATATTAAAGTGGTGCAAATGTATGTAACAGGCAGAAGGAGTCGTGGCAGACCCCACAAAGTATATATATTCTTGATCAGCATCGAAAGGCGAGTCGATCTAGCCATGTCCGTCTGTCTGTCTGTCCGTATGAACGCACGGATCTCGGAAACGGTAAGACCTACACCCACCAAATTTGGCACGAAGACTCTCCCAATCCATAGGCATAACGAGTTTATTTTTTTTCGATATTCGACCAATAACATATAGCTGCCATAAGAACATTTTTCAAAATATGTTTACCAAATTTTGGATTTAATAGTTTTAGCTACTGCCAAACTATATATCTCAATACTACATATATCGGTTTACTATATCATATAGCTGTCATAGGAACGATCAGCCGAAAAACAACATTTACTGAGAAAAACTTTTTTGTTTATTAAGATAACGATACCAAATTTTTGATTTGACAGTTTTAGGCAATATCCAATCATACTCCTGCATATAATTTCATTGAACGCAACAGTAGCTGCCATAGGAACGATCAGTCGAAAAATGGCTTTTACTAAAAAAAAAATTTTTTTGTTTTGGATTGGGTACAGAGTTTTCTATTGTCGGTTACGCCCGACTATAGCCCTGCCTTTCTAGATAAAAAATATTCCTTATTTTAATTTATATACTTATTAGTATATATTCTTTTATATTCTTTTGTATATATAGTTTTTTTTTAATTGCGCTTGCAAATGATTAAATGGAACCCACAGGCAAACCAACTGCCAGCAGCTGCCGGCAATTAAGGCAGAATTAGTGATATTCATTGCAAAAATAAAATTAATTAAATTAAAGGAAGCAAAAATTGTGTTTATTAACAAATGTTATGCATGTGAACATTAGTGTATGGTGATAATTTCGTTAATTAGACAAAAAAAGATCCATGCGTTCATACAGACAGACAGACATGGCTAGAACGACTCGTCTTTCGATGTTGATCAAGAAAATATATACTTTATGGTGTTTGCCACTCCTCCTTCTATACTATTTACCATATTTGGATACAGGCTATAAAATGAACTTAAGTGAAAAAAAAAAGCCAGAAAAAGAGCCGCCGAGGGTGCAGCACAGCGAATCAAGAGCGCCTTAGGAATCGACCACCAGGAGGGATTCGGATCAAAAAGAAACAAAAACAGCAAGCGATTCCTTCCTTCTTCCGCCCAGGAGTCGTCAATTCGATTGAGTTCTGTCGTGACCAAGCAAAAGCCGACGAGGATACACCCAGAAAAGAAGAAAAAGCGAATATCGTTCAATAAATGTTTTTTGTGTAGGCGGACTAAAATAATTGGCCATTTTTTGGCCATTTAAACCCAAAGCAACAGCAGTGGTGCGAAAAGAACAAATTTTAAGTGAGTATGCAGTAAAACAAAAAAGAAAAAAAGGCAATATAGGGCATTAGCAGAGTATATGTATAATCAGAAGACGCATGACAGCGTTGAAAAATTCATATGCCGGTGACTGTCGCCAGTGCCCGGCGTTGCAATTTTTTATAGCTTTTTTCGCTCTACTGTTTATGACATATCAGAGAATATAAAGTTATAAGAAGACGCATCTCATAAAACTAAATTTCAAGTTTCAATGACAAAATCAGGCAGCGGCGGGCAGCGTGTAGTTGAGGACAAACTGAACTTGCGAGAGCAAAATTTAGAAATCTGTTCTAATTTAATCTTTCTGTTATGGTTTTCCCTTTCCTACCTACACATGTGCTGCTCGCACTCACGTTTATTGTCTTTATTTTGATTTTGGCTTTAATACTTTGTGTGTGCAATTGATATATGTATATGATCTGTGTTCATATTGCTTCCTTTCCGTCCCTTTTCTGGCTTTACATGTGCTGCTCGTACTATTGATGTGTGAAGTTTTGTTTATTTTAGGGTGGACTTTTGATTTTCAATATGTAATTAATTTCACAATATTGTGTAATTATAAATTAATAATTAGTATTCAATTATAAATTAATACAAATTATGTTCAAATTCATATTGCATAGTGAAAGACAAAAATAAATCGTCCATCAACTATTCATACTTTGCGTAGTCGGCTGAAATTGTCTTCATGCAATTTGTTCAGCACTCCACTTCAATCTGTACGAACTGGTGTTTCGATTGATCGCCAGTTCAGTTGAATGCGTGCCAAACTTTTGTTCCATATGTACTGAATAATTGGGCCAGAATTTAATAAATTTATTTTGAAAATTAGTGTTTTCACCAATAATGAATGATTGTTGCAAAATATTCTAATTAGCTTTAACGTTTTTCATGCACACAGCCAAAGCGTAAAGAAGCAGCCTTGAGAATTTATATGCCCGTAACAATGAAGAAGCAGAGCCAATCTATACTAATTACATAAAATTAAAGACGAAAATTTTGTCACGCTTTCAAACAAAATACGCTGAACCGATTTTAATAAATTTTTTTTAAAAAAACCACATTTATTATTTCTAACTGAGTGGCATACTTACTTTTTCAATTTTTTTTAATTAAATATGTTTTTTTTTTAGTATTAAGTTATTACAAATACAACGAATCAATCAACATAAAAACGTTCGTACGTTTATTGCTTATATTTGCGATCGCAGTTCATTTGTCTCTCCCTCTCGCACGTGACAATGTGCTACTTGCACTAATGTGACATTAGACAATCGTTTGTTATGTGATTTTTTTGTGTGCGCTTTCGTCGCCCAAATGCGATTGGACCCCGCTGTTGTGCTAATGACTTTTGTTGCTTGCTGATTCTACTTTTTTGCACTTATGAGCGCCTGGTACGATATTAACCCTGCTGTTAGGTTAAGACCATTTGGTCCAATTTTTTTTTTGTTTTCTTTGTAACTTTGGAACGGTGATATATACTGTCTAAATTTTTCAGCTCAGGTGGTCTTTTTATAAAACAATATTATGTGCGAAAATTTAATTCTCTGACTTAAAACTGGACTGAGATAAATTGAAAATTACGAATCTTAGGTTAAGGGACCATTTGGTCCATAGTATATTTTCTTTGATTTTCTTTACATTAATTTTCCAAAAATAAGTATTTATTAGTTTGTTCGATATTTTTTGGCACTACATGATGAGCAAAATGTTTTTCGGTTGGTTTTGCAAATAAACGCACTGCAAATGGAGCATTTTACATCAGACTTAGACTTGCAGCAACTACAAATTCCTCGCTTTCGAGCTCCTGAACTAGAAGCATTTTTAGAGCAGGCCACTGGTGCTGTGGAAGGTGTTCGTATTTCTCTCAATAACTGCGCTGAAAATTGTTGTTGAGGTAATTTAGTGCGTTTCATCATATGTGGCTCAGCCAAAGAAAGTGCAAGTTGCCGCAAAAACTCTGGTCTCCTCCGATTCCGATCAGCTGGAGTCCATGAAACATCGATTTCGGAAAAAATTATGTAGGCATTCAAAGCGGATATATCTAATATATTTGCAAATACAATGTTTGGCCATCGATTTGTTTTGCGTTTCGTCGTGTAGGAGCCAATCATTTGATCAGCAGTATCAACGCCACCTAAGGATATGAAACATAAAAAATTATTGGCAGGCAAAAAACTATTTGTAGTATACCTTTTGTTGAATTGTAATAAGAAACAATCTCTGGTTTTTTCTTCGGCCCACTCTCATCAACTTTATCTTTCTTGTGCATTGTACTAATCAATATAGTTGCTTTGTTTTTGTGACTGATGTATGATACTAATGTCGCAATGTCATTGAATGCAAATGTAGACTTGTACAATGGAAGATTCTTGACAATCAGCAATTTCGGAGGAATGAAAGTTTTATTTTTGCGAACCGTTCCCACATATGTAAGTTTTCTCTCATGAAGTTTTTTTACCAACTCAAATGTGGAAAAAAAATTGTCACCTGTTATATTTTGCCCTTTCAAACCTTCTGTCAAGTCCAATACAACGCGTTCTCCTTGGTTCTTTTCGGGCTTAGCATTTCTAGGTTTACCAAGGTATGGTTGTATTTTCCATACGTAGCCGGACTTTGAGTCCACGGATAACCAAAACTTCAAACCATATTTTGCTGGTTTTGATGGCATAAACTGTCGAAAAGAACATCGCCCCCTGAATGCAACAAGTTTCTCATCAACCGTGACATTTTCATGGCAGTTGTAGAACATTGGAAGAAGTTGTTGCCAACGGTCCCACAAGTCACGAATAGGAGCAAATTTATCGCTACTACGCGTTTGTCGTCGACTCAAAACATCATCGAAACGAAGCGCTGAGATATCCGATTCACTTTCTGCATTGAGCACTTCTCGTATCTCGTCTTCATTCAAGTGCGCCATTTCATAAGTAAACACGTCCGAACTGTCGAAATCAACACACAAACTGAACAAATTCGCATAAACATTCGTGCTTCTCTACCACAAAAAGCAAAAAGGGGGAATCCCGCAATTATTTTTTGCACTAGCTATGTTGAGTAAAGAAAAATGCAAAACGGGGGAACCCCTCGCCTAGTTTTTATTTTACCAGAGTTGAGTAAATAATAAAATAATAATATTTAGCAAGTATTGAACCAAACTAAATATAAAGACTAAGATTAAATTGTTATTTTGTATGAAAACTGCAGTATGGACCAAATGGTCCTCTAACCTAAGATTCGTAAGTTTTTTTTAACCTAACAGCAGGGTTAAAATTGAATGAAAATATTACACGCAAATTATGCGATGTTATGAATTTTTTTTATTTAATATAGTTGGGATGGTATACTTGTATTACTGTTGTTGTTTGAAGATATGTATTTAGCAAGGACAATATGTGGGAAAACAGATTCATATTTCAATTGCTAAAGGCACTTGTGCACTGCGCAAAGTGTGTGCATGCGCAATGCGCTTAGTTGTTACGCCGACGTGCGTTTCTAACTGCGATGCAAGACTTTCTAACTTTTTGGCTGAAAATATGTAAGTCAAGTAGATGGTCGCTATGCATATCAAATGGAAATTATGTTGAAATCCTTAAACTGCCATATTCATTCATATTGTTTGAAATTCTTAAATGTGTCTGACATTTGAAGTGAATAGTAAAAAACCAAAATTAATCTTCCACCAACTATTCATACTTTTTGTAGTCAGCCTGCAATTTCCTTATTGAAGTGTTTTAGCACTCCTCTACAAGTCAAATGAACAGGTGTTTCGATTCAACTGCAGTTCAGTTGAACGTCAGCCCAACTTTTGTTCCATATGAACTGAATAATTGCACCATATTTTAATAAATGTATTTTGCACACAATCATTTTCACAAATAACGCATGATTAGTGCAAAATATTCTAATTGACTTTGACTTTTTTCATGCGCACAACCAAAGCGTGTATTTTTAAGTATATTCTTGGCCCTGGGAACCCTAAGGACTGTTTCATCGCACAGAACTGTAGGCATGAGTGTCAACTATTTGTCGTTGATTTTTGGTGCTGACAAATGGGGGTATTCCCGGTTTTCTTTAAGGAATTCCCTATCAATTCGTGTTGTCAGCATTTAAGGGCGGCCAGAACAGGCTGTATTCTCTATGATACCATGTTCTTTCGATCACGCAATTATGTTTTCTATTGTTTGGCGACTTCGATCAAACATTTCGGAAACATATTGGATAAGTTTACCCTGATAATACAGATATAAAATGATTTTTCTTTGTTCATAATTTAATTCTTTGCGTTTTACCATTTTGGGTTACATAAGCAGCAGAATCACATCGAAATTGTACACAACATTAACTTATTGCCTTAGCAGCAAGTACAGCATGCATAATTTCCACGCAATTGAGGCAAAATTCAAAGGAAATATGGAAACCACGTGTACTTTGTTGCGAGGCAAAATATACTTAACGATTAGAACGCACACACAAACACGTGTATTTCAGGCGGTACCGACAACCAGCGTCTTTTCATACCAGGCACTCATAAAGTGTAGCTAGCAATAGAATGGTCTGCAGCAAGAAATTTGCACACTCGTCCACTTCAACATCAACTACATTCTTGAAATGCGAACAAAATGGCAGTTGCCACCAAAAAAACTTATATGAGCTAGGCCAATCAAATGAAACGAAAATGTAAAGTCAGAGTGGCAAAGCACTACGGCACACTTAACAGAAATTCAGGGAATAATAAAGGCTCCCACATACAAAAGTTTCAACTTGTATGAGATGCGGCCTCTATATGATTAACAGTCTCTGTGGTAATAACTTTTCGTTTTACGTCGAGCGTATCTTCTGTAACATTTTGTACAGCGCTCAATGTCAAAAAAAACAAGAGTACAGTTCTTCTCTTCGAGGTAAAAACATAAGATCATTTAATAATGTCGTAGATAACACGAAATAATTGAAGCCACACCTATACTTGTAATTGCAAAAAATTTAATCGATACTAAAAAGTACCAAAACCAAATAGGCAAATTGGCTAGTAATAGACAAGATTTCATAATTTAGAAAATTTTATAATGTATCCTATTTCCCCGGTGTCCTCTAAAAATATACCAAATTTCATAAAATATAATGCATTTTTATATATATATATATATTATTTTTTTATATATATAGACGTGTCACAGCCCACTTTTATTATGCACCTTATTTCTCCCGGTGTTCTTTACATACATATGTATATACCAAATTTCATTCACCTACCTTAAATTCTTTAAGACATACAACGATTTTAGTTTATGGGTTATATGGAGGGGGGCGGTCGAGGGGGGGTAGCTTAAAATTACTCTGCCAGAAACCTTCCCAGGAGTGAACTCAACAACTTCCCAAAATTTCATCTTGATCGGTCAAGTAGTTTTGAAATGCATAGGGAACATACACATAGACGTTCATATAAAGTGAGTCACTTAAGTATTTTGCCTATTGGTTTTCATGCAAAAATTTGATTTACAGTGTGTCACTTAAGTATTTTGCCTATTGGTTTTCATGCAAAAATTTGATTTTATTGGCTTATAAAATAACAACAATGGGAAAAATAGAAAAAAAATGTTGCTCTTCTGCTAAAGGCATATTTTCACAACAAGTTAACCCAACAACGGATCATATACGATGATCCGTTAGCTAGCTATTGAGGCGCAATCATTTTCTGCCGAAAATTTCGATCTCACAAAAGTATTTTGCCTCGCAACAAAGTACACGTGGTTTTCATATTTCCTTTGAAATTTGCCTCAATTGCGTGGAAATTATGCATGCTGTACTTTCTGCTAATGCAATAAGTCAATATTGCGTACAATATCGATGTGATCGTGCTTTAGTAACCCAAAATGGCAAAAGGCAAAGAATTTAATTATGCGCAGAGAAAAATCATTTTATATCTGTATTATCAGGTTAAACTAATCCAATTATTAAATGATCAAAAGAATATGGTGCCATAGAGAACACAGCCTGTTCTGGCCGCCTAAAATGCTGGCAACACGAATTAATTCTCGTTAATTTTTGGTACTGACAAATGTGGGTTTTCCCGGTTTTCCTTAAGGATTTCCCAATCAATTCGTTTTGTTAGTATTTTAGGGCGGCCAGAACAGGCTGTTATTTTATAAGCTAACAAATTCAAATTTTTGCATGAAAACCAATATGCAAAATACTTAAGTGACACACTGTAGATATACCTAGCAAGCAGCTAGTTTTCTAATGATTCCTATTAAATTTTAGACAAAGCAAGACTATCTTGTAACTCTATGTTACTAAGTCGACAATTACAAGGGGTTTGTTTAAAAGGGGGTGTTACCAACGAAGCTCCAATGGATATAAATTATATATACAACATATACTCGTTAACGGCAATCTCTCAAAACGCGCAATATCGTAATTAATGCAACGTCCTAAAAATTAATATTTGTTTCGGATTTATTTTAGAAAGGGTAAGCTATGTATGTATGACTACATTTTAATTTTTCCTAGTGAGTTATAGCAATTACCGAACATAAAAAAAAATAAGACAAAAGAGAATTTTTTTATGATCAGTAATTGCAATAACTTAGTAAGAACAACCCCCTCGGTTTCTAATAGATGCGGTTTCCGAGGACATACTATATGTATATTTTATATGATTGAAAAAATTTTCTTCTTTAAATCTGGGAATTACAGTCATTCGAAATTTAAAACAACACTGCTTCAAATAAGCAGTTAAGTTAAAAGTCCATTGGCAACTGAAATTATAATAAACTTAACTTAAAGGACTATCTTTCTGACACGTAATTCGCAAGCTTACTTGTTAGGAAAACTTGCAACTATCCTTATGAGATATTTGTGTTTCAAAGAATCAAAAACATAAGACAGATTTTGGTGGTGCAAATATTAACATTAGGCTGAAATTTTTTCAAATAGAGTCCTGGAAATCTTATATTGAATAACTAACTTTTAACTAAGTATCCACCATCGAACTAAAAATTTTATATTTGCATTCAACACCTTAATAAGTCATTTTTTGGTTCGACCAGAAGCTTTTTTTCCACCTATTGGTTGTTTATCTTTGTTCGATTTGCTTGAGACAAATGGATGAGTTTCTAAAAACAAAAAAAATCTTTAATAAAGTTTCTATTGATTTAGTGGATTTATAACTTACCATCTGTGGGTGCATCGGCCAACGCAACTTCAAAGTTAAGATATTTACGTCGCTTAGAGAGTGACACCATCGCCGAAGTTGTATCATCGTCGTCATAAACTTCTGAGCTGTTTGCGGCATCAGAATCTTTCGTGAGCGTAGAAGCCTCTAATGTGCTTTCCGCGGTCCATCCATCCTCCGGATCTTCCACTTCCGGAGCCATAGGTAGGAATTGCAGCGCATTTTCGTCTTCACCCTCCTCATCCGACGAACAAAAAGCTGCAACTGGTTCTACTTTTAATACATCAACTTCGATTTCTTCATCTTGTTGGGCGTCAGCGTTTAAGTCAACTGATTTGTCTTCATCCATTATATCGAACTCTGACTCGCGCTCTTCGTATTCTACATTTTCATCAAGCTCTTTAAAGTCTGGGGCAAAAGCTGACCAGTTCTCTACTTGATTTTGCGCCCATATCGATACAAGGCCGGAACTTATACTTGCAATGATCGGTCGGACTGGATGCCAGACGACATCAAGCAAAAGCTCTCCTTTAGTTCCATGCAGTATTTTTACTAAATTGCCAATGGATTTTTCCCAAATGTAAAGTGCATGCTGACGTGCACTGCCAGCACAAATAAATTCTCCGTCCCCAGAAAAGCAACATTTTTTCCAAGTCGTTCTATAAAAGTAAAAAAAAAAATTCTTGGCTATTCATTTTCGTTTTTACGAGTAAACTCTGAACTTAAAAAAAACGCACTTATTGACCAAATCCTGTAGTTTTTGTATTGGTTCTGGTTCGCCGTCCTTGCCCAGTGAAATAACCACCTTGGAGTCGTATACACGTATAACGCGATCGGAAGTATTAATCAGAAAAGCCCTGAAAATTAAATCAAAACCAGTTTTTTCTTTTTATTTAAACATATCATTTTGTGAAACTTACTCTCCTCGTCTCGCAAATTCGATGCTTTTTACAGCTGTTGCACTGGATGTACCAACAATTATACGGAAACTTGCAACAATTTTAAGTGTCTCGACTTCTAGCACCAGAATCTTGCCCTTAGCATTACCTGTGTAAATATATTTTCCACGACGATCGAATGAAGCAACTATATTCAAGTCGCCGTCTGGATCTATAGGCAGACACTTGTGTGCTTCGCCTACTTTAACTAGTACTGCTGCATATCGCATGGGACATACGAGCAAGCGATTATCATTGCGTGGATCGAATTGTACTTTCAAAACTGGAGATGGAAAACGAAATTTTACCTCTAACTCCCCAGACAACACATCCCATACGCAGACGTTATTGTCTGTTGACGCTGTTAGCAACTGCAAAATTAACGACATAAAAGTGCATTGTTTATTATTAATCCCCAAAATTGTCGTTACTTTATGCCCATTTCGTGTCCAGCTTAAACTGCACACAGGATGTACATGCGCTGAGATAATTTTGGCTATTCCTCGCGTTAGAAAATCCCATATAACGACGCGGCCATCATTGCAGCCAACCGCCAGGAGAGTTCCGTATTTGTTGTAGGAGCAAGTTACCGCCAGGGAAATGCAGTCCAACGACCCGTCGAATTCCTCGGGGTAATTTTGTCCGAAAGATTCTACAAGCCATAAATATTTAATAATACAAAACTTTAATTATAATTCAAGACCTAATAGCTCCAGATTCATTATTTTGCAGCTGTTGCACTTTTGCCAGATTATTGTCGTCGTTAACGTCTACCTGCAAAGCGTTTGTTATTAACTTATTTATTTATTATAATCACAAAATCACATTATTAGAAGAATAAGACAGAAGCATACAACACACTGTGATGCCAAAGTTTACAAAAATCTAACGAGTCTCATTAGAGAGAGGGTTTTATAGCCAGATGACGTCATCAGCAATTAGTGTATTTTTGAAACTGAAATGAGTATTGAACATAAATTCAATTTAAAAATGCATTGTACAGTGGAAAGCTGCAGTAATGAAACGACTGGCAATAATGAAAGCGACTTAAGTTTTGTTTAGCTTTCCAAGCAGCAAACAACCGCGGGATAAACGACTTATTTCTTGCATCAAAACAGATGCGTTGAATAAACATTGGAGAGTTCGAATATCATTTTCGCAACGAAGATATAATTGGCAATTTGGCCAACGAGACCTTGGTAAGATTGGAAATTAAATGGATATACCAAAGCCGCATATTCAAAAATTTGAATAAAATTATAAATTAACAAACAAAGTAGCTATTTTTCATTGCTTGATGCAATTTTCAGTCACATAAACATGAAGTTAACAAGAAAATAACACTTTTTTCGTCAATTTAATTTGAAAAGAATTATTGTTTAACATAATTAAATATTCAATTAAAAAAAAATTATGTCACTCAATATTGAAAATTGGTAGTTATAAAATTTTGAGTTTCAAAATTAATGTGGGCGCATATCGTACACTCATCTGGCCTGTCTAAAGCAAGGGCAGGGAAAACACTGATAAACAACAGCAGGTCTTTACCAACATTGACGATTATTTTTTAGTCATTGTGGATTTTTTAAGTTTGCTTTTGTGCTAAATTAGCACAAATTCGAGAAGTTTCATAAATAAATACTATAAAAGGCATAACTACGCTTAAACGAACATTAGTCAAATTGATATACAGAGGACATTAGGTTGTACAATAGAGTTTCCTCATTTGGGCCAACATAGTAGTCGCAAAGTAAATGAACTAATATAATATGAAATAAATATGTCAGTAACCGATTATTGGCGTATAATCTGTTTTATTATCGCTTCTAATTATTATTTCTGATATATAATTTCCGTGATGCACTGTTGCGTGTTACTTCAATCACATGTTGTTTGTAAAGCAGAGAGAGAAGAAGTTCATTGCATCAGAATGAAATAGAATGATTTTCGTGCTCTGCTCTGTGGGAACTCTACTTGTTTGCACTATCACTGAAAAGCAATAATCAACAACGTTGATGCTGCCCATCTCTAGGTGGAAATGCCTATGTTCTTGTGCCAACCTGAACATTCGGACGAGATGACAACCACTCGTAACCTAATCCCCTCGTACCCTGCATTGGCCCAGGAAATCCTTTTAACAATCAAATATTTACAAAAACTCATATACATGCCGTAAATTTTTTAATAAAATAACATACACTCAATCTTCGCTTACTTGACCACCTTCTAACCTCAACTACCCGCTAAATTAAAAAAAATTTTTTTTTTCAAAACTAAAAGAGAGAAAATACCCAAAAAAAAACAACGGCAACATTAACACGAGCCTTAAAATCGGTGCACTGCAGTTACTGCGAAAAAGGCAGTACTAAATGTAGATTCAGGCAAGAAACGGCATTTGATATAAAGGTGCAAATAAAATATACAATAAATTGATGAACTATTTGTCACAAAGTGTGTTTTAAGCCTTAAATATATAAATTTCGCTTGAGTGAAAAATTCCATAACTTGAATGGAGTTGGTTTTAATTAGTTCAAGTTAGCGAAAGTGGAGTGTATTTGTTTATTTACAAATTTCACTTCAGTTTCCAAACATATGATAGTGTTGCCCGCCAAAAAAAATTTTAAAATTAGCTCCAAAAATACACTAAATTCTTGTAACGTCACAAATACAAAATGGCGGCTTTGGAATGAGAGCGACACATAATTGTAAAACCAGAGAATATATATACTAAGAAGGCGCATCTCATACAAACAGCATGCCAAATTGAAATGACAAAATCAGGCAACGGCGGGCAGCGTGGGTTGGAAAGCAAACTGCTATAATTTTCCATAATTCACTGTGGCCAGAGAATATATGAATATTTTCTGCTCTTTATGTTTGTGTTTCTTGCCTTTGCTATATATGTATGTGCTGCTCGCACTCATGCTTGAATGACAATTGCTTGTCTTTATTTTGATCTGTTTTAATTTTTTTATGTATGCGCTTTTGATGAGATTTCAAATGATATTTTTTCCCTTTCTGCCTATTCATATGCTGCTCGCACTGATGCCTAGTGTGAAATTTGTCTATTTTAGGGTAGATTTTTATGCGCAGTTTTGCATTATTTAATATGTAATTAATTTCTAATAATTGCGTATGTTTCTATTATTACACTATATTATTTAATTGTAATTTAATAATAATTATTCAATTATAAATTAATACCAATTATGTAAAAATTGTTACATTTCCATATTTATCCATTCATTCTGCTCAAATTATTAAATGCAGACACTTGCCAAAGATCAAAATAAATAGTCCACCAAATACTCATATTTGGCGGAGCCAAATTTGAAGACAATTTAAGCCGGCTACGCCAAATATGAGTATATGTGTCTGCATTTAATAAATTGAGCAATATGAATGGATAAATATGGAAATGTAACAATTTTGACATAAATTGTATTAATTTATGCAATTATTAAAAATAAATTAAATATTAAATAACGCAAAAATATGCATAAAAAATGTCTTTGATATTTAACCATTCACTCATAATTTATCAAATATCAAAAATCTATCCTAAAATAGACAAATTAGTGCGAGCATCATATGAATAGGTAGAAAGGGAAACAATATCAATTGAAATCACATCAAAAGCGTATACATAAAAAAATTAAAACAGATCAAAATAAAGACAAGCAATTGTCATTCATGCATGAGTGCGAGCAGCACATATATAGCAAAGGCAAGAAACACAAACATAAAGAGCAGAAAATACTCATACATATATTCTCTGGCCACAGTGAATTATAGAAATTATAGCAGTTTGCCTTCCAACACACGCTGCCCGCCGCTTTCTGATTTCGTCATTTTAATTTGGCATGCCGTTTGTATGAGAGGCGCCTAAGTATATATATTCTCTGGTAAAACTTTATCAATAGCTCTTTTTCTTATACCATTATGGTACTTCAGCATGGTGTAAAGAATATAGGCACGTTGTCATGTTTGAATATTAGTGTTGGGTAAGTATGGCTCACTTTGGTGAACTAGTTCACTTGTTCTTTTTTTTGAAGTGAGCTAACTCACTCACATGGCTCACTTGCTCACTTGCTTTATTATAGTCTTAATAAGACTGATTTCACAAAAAAGAAAAAAAAAAATTTCCTCACACTACTTATGAATTACAGTTATTATTTAACTAGATTTTTCACAAAATACAGCATAGCTTTTATTTTCTTATTTTACTTAAATATATACGTTAAAAAAATCACAGTACGCAAAAATCCAGTTTAACTACATACTAAATAAAAAAATAAAAAAATTAAAAATAAAATAATATAATAAAGTGCTATTCCCTACTTCATTGGGAATTCTTTAAAAAAAAGTGGAAGTTTCGTTTCCTTTTATTTTTCATTGACCCTGAAATAGAAAAACAATTTTGATTTACGCTCTAAGAATATCACTTAATATATACTTACTTGGAAAAGAACAACTGAATCAAAGTGAGCAAGTGAGCCAAAAAGAACAACAGAACCAAAGTGAGCAAGTGAGTCAAAAAGAACAACAGAACCAAAGTGAGCAAGTGAGCCAAAAAGAACAACAGAACCAAAGTTAGCAAGTGAGTCAAAAAGAACAACAGAACCAAAGTGAGCAAGTGAGTCAAAAAGAACAACTGAACCAAAGTGAGCCAAAGAGCCAAAGTGAGCCAAAGAGCCAAAGTGAGCCATAAGGAAAGAACATGTTCACTCGTTCAGTGTAGTGAGCCACTCTTTTTTGTTCACTCACTCATGAGCAACCCAACACTATTGAATATTGACGTCATCGAAGAATTAGTGTATTGTGCTCTTTGGGCTAATTTCACCACATAACACCAACATACGTTAATCAAATTAAATTTAAATTTAGCAAATATAATTTATGCATTAAATTGGTTATTACTAATTCCAACCAACTCAAAATGATTCAGCTCCTCGCAGATGACGTCAATATTCAAACATGGCGGCGTTCTAATTAGAGTGGTCCGATTTCGAGAGAGAAAAAGGCCCGATCGGCGCCACCTTCTATTCATTATAGCATGGCATGGTGTAATGATTAGAAGGTGACGCCAATTGGGCCTGCTTCTCTCACAAAATCGGACCACTCTCATTAGAAGGCCGCCATTTTCTATGTGTGACGTCATAGGACAAATTTAGGGTATTTTTTAGCTGAAATTAGTGTTGTAGTGAACATTAAGAGGGAATGTAGTGCAAATAGCAAAACTAGTATTGTCAATTGGATTGGTTGCGTTTTGATCAGCTGTGTTATTGTCAACAAAGTTAATATTCAAAAATTCAAATTAAAAATGCAGTGTGCAGTGGAAAATTGCAGTAATAAAATGAAACGCAAAAAAACTGCGGGATCAATGGCTTAGATTTTGCAACAAAACCGATCCGCTAAGTAATTATTGGCGAGTATGCGAATATCATTTTCGTATCGAAGATATAATTGGCAAAGTTCAACGAGACCTTGGTAAGTTTGCAAATTAATTGAATATACTGTTTAATGTGCAACGGAATAATTCTTATTATTAGGAGTACCACAATTACCGCAGATTAAAAGATTGCTTCGACACAAAGGATCTAAGTGTTGATGAGGCAACTTACACTTGGGTCGATCAATTGAGCGAAGGCGGTCTTTTGAAACCGTCAATGCCTATGATGGGAAAAATTCAAGCGATGGAGCACATTTTTCGCCAATTCAACGGCAATGAAATATTTATCGCAAAAAATTATTTACAAATGCACATTGATGCAGCGAAAGATATCCAATGCCACCCCAACGTAAAAAAAACTTTTCTTCAGGGCGCGTATGTTTTTCATTATAAAAAAACTTAATCGTGAAATGGCGAATAACCAAAGCCGCATATCAAAGACCTGAATAAAACTATAAGTTGACAAACAAAACGGCAACTTTTCTTTGGTTTATGGAATTTTCAGGCAGTAGAACAAGAAACTTATCGCAAATTTAAACAAGTAATAAAGCAATCAACATAATTTAGTTCACACACATAACACCAGTTGAATTATATTATGCCAAATAAATGTTAACAGAAAATTTTCATCAATTAAATGCGCGGAAATCCTTTTTAACAACCAAATATTCACTCAAACATGCCGTAATTTTTGCAAAATATTCACATAATTCTTTGTTTACAAATTACAAATCAGTCCAAACATATGATAATGTTAAGCGGCGTAAAAATGTTGAAATTTAGCTCAAAATACCCTAAATTCATGTGACGTCACACATAGAAAATGGCGGCCTTCTAATGAGAGTGGTCCGATCAGGGACACAAATTGGCGTCACCTTCTAATCATTACACCATGATAGCATGGTGCCTCAATACAAAAATTAAGTACGTGTATTCAAAAATAGCAACGCTGAGTCCAAAAAGAGTTTACAGAGCACAGTTTTACTGTTCTTTCACGCACAGTTCGTGTTAAGATGCTTACAAGCATGATATAATAATAATAATAGCTTTAATTAGCTTGTACAATAGCTTGTTGAGCAAAGATTTGAAATATTTCTCGCATCAAATAGGTTCAGTAATATAACGATTTTAGATTTTCTCACAAACAGGGTTGTGTGTTTCAAAAAGCAGACTTATTCCAATGCAATTGAATAAGTGGTCTAGACAATTCTAAGTGGAATGGAATAAAAAATCAGATTTCAGTGTTGTCAGTGTTTATGTGCCCTTAAAATAATCTTACAGACAAAACCTACATATAAAATAAAATACAGTGTCAAATGTTATTTGAGAAAATTAGCAACAGCTTTGGGCTATAATATCACTCAACTAACAAAGTCAAAATTGTGGGAAGTATACAAGAAATGCATTGTTATACAAAAACTTGCAATCGCAGCAGAATAAATTTAGTTTGATGGGGTGAAAGCTCACCAACCATTATAATAATTAAAACGTAACTATGATAAATAAAAGCAAAAGTGAGCTTCGTGAACGGACGGAACGGATTCCTATTTTTGTTTTTCGGTTTTCGTATATGATTTATAAGTCAGCTGAAAAAACGCGCAAGTCGTGTATAGTTTTGGTCGATTAGTCGATTTTTGGACGACCGTTTTCTTATTTCTTTTATTGATTAAAATCCACTGAGAACGCCCGCGTATGGTCGTGAGCAAAGATAATTAATTAATACTACGTTATGTGCAACCAGTACCAACAAATCTCTAATAACTCAAAATTCTAAATTTTATCTGCTTAAAAAAAGGTATTTGGCCAGTATAATTTACGATTGCACAAACAATTTAAACTGTTGTGTGAGCGTGATGCCAATAAAGTAGTCGAAGTCGGTCCGTTCATTTGCCAAATTTTAGTTTCGTTTCGTTCCTTTTTTCTCATTTGCACATGGCGTGAGAGGTTAAGCCGAATTGCTAAAAACGTATGCCAATTTTTTGCATTTCTCGTCGTTTTTTTTCTTAATAAATTTTTGTGTAAAGCTTACTAATAATAGCGGTTAGGATTATGTAAGTAAAATTATAAATACCTTTGTGTGAAATTACCAAAAAAAATTAAACCTTAGTGTTTCATTCCATTATTTCGTCTTCGTCATCAGTTTATGCGCTTACACATACCTATGGCAATAAGCTTGAGATAAAAAATAAAGTGGTTAAAACAAAAAAAATGTATGTTTATTACCTGGTCTGATAGTTATTGATAGTGAAATTAATGATTAATAAGTTTAAAGCATCAAAACGCGTTGATGAAGAAGGTTTTGCTTGGTAAACTAAATGCAAAGTTTGAAAACAATACAATTAAATACATACATTACATATGTACATAAGCAGAAAAAAGGCATTGTGTTTCGAAAATATCGTGTTTTTAACGAAGTCCCTATAGACCTAGGCAGTGAATTTGTACAATTATGCACGAGTTATTTGATAGTGCAATCGTCAAGTTTTCCCACATATTACTAGTGCATAACTGTGTGGGATAGTAATCAAACACTTAAGAGAATATTCTTTCTGAACATAAGGTACTGGTTAAATGAATTGTTTTTGTTTTTTTAAAGTGAAAGTTTTGTTCACGGTATAAAAAAAACTGATTAAAAGAAAATACTTTCAACAAAAAAGGTAAGTCTGAATAAGTTAAAAGAGCAAAACAAACAAGTCCGAATGATTTTGAGAAAGTATTTGTTTTACATCCAATCTTATTTTCACTGACTAAGCACTATTTTGTTGAACTTAAAACATTTACGAATAGAACTGTCAAATGAAAAAAGAATACGTTTTTTTGCATATAACAATAGATAACTTAAAATAACTAATACCATAAAACTGATTATTATTATTGTTTAATTTTTGCTTCTGTTCGAAAACTAAATAATTCTGTTTATACAATCTTAAAGTGAATGAACCATTCTACGTTTGAAAGAAGACTTGACAACAGCTCTTTTCAAATCACCTACAAAATCATCTAAATCTGTATTAACGGATATTTCTTTAACGACTGGTGTCACAATTAAACTTTTTATTAAAAAATATTAAAAAGCATCGATTGGAAACGTCATAACTCTTGTTTCATTCAAGAATCAAGAAAGGCACAAGTTTATATAAAACTAGCAGAAAACCACAAACAAAATGTCTGGCGAGGAAACGTCCGCTGATCGCAATGTTGAAATATGGAAAATTAAGAAACTCATTAAAAGTTTGGAAATGGCACGCGGGTAAGCTACTGAAATAAATTTCTAGTTACTTATACTAAAGTCTGATCAAAATAAGCATCTACAACTTAGAACTCGTAACTTTAAAAAAAAAAAGAAGGAAATTACGCTCGAGATCGAACTCATAAAAGCAAAGTGTTCACTTTATCGAAATGTAATCACTCTTTCGATCTTAAACTGTATAAGGTTTCTCAAAATGCAGTTGCTTTCAATTAGGACCACCTGATTTCTGTAGATTTTCTTTTTTAAATATTAATATTTTTTTATACGCTGTTTTGAAGCATATAAACTATGGTTTTTGTCAAATTCTAAAAGTTTCTTGGCAATTGATAAATCATTATTTTTAAACTAATTTTACTAAAAAAAAAGTTTTAAATTTTGTTCTTTGATAGCTTTAATTTCCGAGGTTTTAATTTGTGACCGAGAAATACTAGTGTTGCTCAACACTCGACGTTTGACAGTTGAAATGATTTTTCTTTTAAATTTTGTTTAATAAAGTATTCTTTTAAATAAATTCGTTGCTTTTTGAAAATTTGTTTGGAGATAAAATACGCTGATTAATACTAAGAATGAAGAAAAGCTATCCATTCCATTTTAAATGAGTATAGAAAATCCTATTTCTGTGATTAAAAATTCAAGCTTAAATTTATTAGCTAAAGAGAAACTATTATAAGATTTTATTTTGTATTATTTTTTTGGTCTGTCGTTCGTTTGAATGAATGCTTCATCCACTTTTTCCCATGATATTAGTGTCATTAGCAATAATCTTACATACATAATTTGCCCATTTCTTTAGCATCATCCGACTCTATTTTCAAGCTGCCGGAATACATTGCTCGATCTCTATATTGCAACCAGCATCCATTACTGTCAAAATAAATTTTTTTTTTTCGTCGTCAAACTTCCGTAAAAGATCATTCGAAGGAACGACTCTATTCGTTGTCAATAACACTAAAAGCAGTACTAAACAACGCAAATTTTCCTCACTTGAATATTTCAAGAATATTGTTCATACATTTGCCTAGGAAGTTATGAAATTTTCGAAATTTTGGCTTCAAAAGCAATTTGCAACGTTCTCAGGTATCCGTCTTCATAATGAAATAGAAAGATTTTCGTACTATGCAAACCCTATTTTCCCCATCAACAACACTGAATACTGTGTAAGCAACGTAAAATCCTGCTTCGTTCGGTCCAGCACGGTCCGTTGGTGTGATTCATCGGGACCGGACCCAATTTTTGCGACGTGGCAACAGTTGCACTCTGAGTGTGAGTGTAACGACATACGAGTACTAAGAAATAAGCGAACGACTGGCAAAGCTGCTTCTGATTTTATGTCGCAGGGTAACTGGGCCGACAAATTGGATTCTGCAGAAAATTTTAATATGATATGGTGACAATGACTAAATGAGTAATTTTTTAACAAAACCAAATTTATTAAAACAGCTTCATAATTAAATTTGGATCCCTGGACCGAAAACAAATTCGGTATATGTCAAAATTATAATTGGAGACAATTTCCTTTTATTATTTATAAGGGGATTTCTAATATAGATTCAATAGTACCACATATTTAGTAACGATTCCATTGTTATCATGGCAATATTTATTGTTCAACTAAATGCAGTCACACGATCTATTAATCTAAACCACTACAAATCTCTAAATCTATTAAATCGATTGGCAATAGCATTTAATTTCTATAAATTTTTGTCTCCTTCGGAGGGAGTCACCATGTTTTCATTTGGAGCTTATGGCTATACAGCTTACATTCTTTATCTTGGTCAAGAATGCGTTTTCCCGAATATATTATTAAGTATAAACATTTTAGAGATATTAAATTGGGAGTATATGACCATTTCCAAAAAAAATTTTGAATTATCTTTAATTATTTTCTTATTACTTTACAGCAATGGTACCAGCATGATTTCATTGATTATTCCACCAAAGGATCAGATTTCACGTGTAAGCAAAATGTTAGCCGATGAATTTGGTACAGCGTCAAATATAAAATCACGTGTTAATCGCCTTTCCGTTTTGGGCGCGATTACGTCTGTACAGCATAGACTTAAATTATACACCAAAGGTAAGTGTGAAATGGATTATATGAAACGTATTCATGTTCAATAATTTATTTTTTAGTGCCTCCAAACGGTTTGGTCATATACTGTGGCACAATCGTCACAGAAGAAGGCAAAGAAAAAAAGGTTAACATTGATTTTGAACCGTTTAAACCGATTAATACTTCTTTGTACTTGTGTGACAATAAGTTTCATACCGAGGCGCTCACTGCCCTACTTGCCGATGACAACAAGTTTGGCTTTATTGTAATGGATGGTAATGGAGCACTGTTTGGAACCCTGCAGGGCAATACTCGGGAAGTTTTACATAAATTCACAGTCGACTTGCCCAAGAAGCACGGTCGTGGCGGACAGTCCGCTTTACGTTTTGCTCGTTTACGAATGGAAAAGCGCCACAATTATGTTCGAAAGGTTGCCGAAGTCGCCACGCAACTATTTATCACAAACGATAAACCGAACATCGCTGGCTTAATTTTGGCCGGTAGCGCCGATTTTAAAACCGAACTTAGTCAGTCTGATATGTTTGACCCACGTCTTCAATCGAAAGTGATTAAACTGGTGGATGTGTCGTATGGCGGTGAAAACGGTTTTAATCAAGCTATCGAATTAGCTGCCGAATCATTGCAAAACGTGAAATTTATTCAGGAAAAAAAACTTATCGGACGTTATTTTGATGAAATATCTCAAGTAATTTAATTATTTATTTAACTATAGTTTAAAAGTAACTTATATACAAACATGTGTTTAAAGATAGTTGCCTGAGCCATTAACCTAGAAGTATTGTACATTTTTGAATATTTGTTTGTATGTGGTTAATAAGTTATTATATGTGTTAACTGTAGATATCGCTTTACTGCAAACGCGAAATTACCACTAGACCACAATCAGATAATTCCATGAGGAATTCTTTTTGATGATCAACAAATAATTTTTGTATCTTATACTTGGTTGAAGAAGACGTCTTTCTTTGCAGTCTTCATGGAAGGATAAGCTTAAGAGTATTTACTCTTGATTGCATTATGTTTTAATTGCTGTTTAAGTCAAAATGGACGCATTCTTAAAAGATACCAGAGCTTTAAAGAAAGTGTTTAGATTTTGAATTGTTGTGATTGTATTATTTCTGCAGTTTTTTTTTGCTGTCTCCAATAGTTGCTGTCTACATTTGTTTCATAATTGAGTTATATATCAAGAGTTTTCTTTAGGTGGACTGCTTTGAATTTCGACTTATTACATCGTTTCAAATACCTTACAAGCTTAAAAATAGCTCTACTATTTGCAACTAGTTTAGAATTACGGAGACCGATTTTTTCAGGTAAAATACGTTCGAACAGTTTATCAATAATTACTTAGCTTAAATTAGATTTCTTTTATAATCCCATTGACTAATGTATGTGTTTTTATATTATTACTATACAGTCGAATCCCGATAAATCGTATCGGAATTTGTGAGCAATTGTTTTTGTGAAATGTAATCAGAGAGAACAATGAGCGACATGACGACGACAAAATTGTTTAAAAAAGTTAACGGTAGTTAAACTGAAAATGATTTTTTTTTTTAAATTCTACAATACGGATTAAAACAGGTTTCAAAAAATGAATTACGGTTTATAAGAGGTTTTATGTTCTTGGAATTGCAGAAAAAAAAAAAATTACTGATTACCGAGGGGGCCAAAGTGTATGGAAATTTTACGGATTAATGAGTTTTTTCCAAGGGACCAGCAGTTTGTTACGAATTATCAGGATTTTCGGTTTATCGGAGTACGGGTTATTGCGATTCGACCGTATATGTATTGTATTATTATATAACTGTAAAGTAGAACCTATATATTTTTCTTCTCACGTTTTTAAGTGAGCGGAGGATGAGCAGTTTTCCCAAGATGTGGTTAATTTTGTTTACACCTATATAGTGGGAGTTAGTCAAATTGGTGTGTTCCAGACAGATTCTTATAAATGTAATGTGTTCATGTTTAGAAAACAGTAGCGATTTTGATTATTTGATATGATGGAGGTTGGGTGGGAATTTGGTGTTGGTTTACTTTTAACAATTGGAATTCAATTATAGAATGACTAGGTGATTTATAACTTGGTGTTTTTTAAGGGTTTGTATTTAAAAGTATGTTAGTTTTGTGTAGAATTTTGTTATATTTTTGATTAAAGTTAATGTAATGTCTAATTTGTAAAAAATAGGATACCGGTAAATACTGTTTTGGTGTCGAGGATACATTACGCGCCTTAGAATTGGGCTCGGTCGAAACTTTGATTTGTTGGGAGAATCTGGACATTCAGCGGTATGTTTTAAAGAATCATGCGAATTCGACGTCAACCACAGTATTACATTTGACGCCGGAACAGGAAAAGGATAAGTCTCATTTTACTGATAAGGAAGTAAGTTTATTACAGATTATATTAATTTTATGTGCATTTTAACAATTTGATTTTCTATTAAAAAAGAGTGGAGTGGAAATGGAACTTATCGAGTCTCAACCACTGCTGGAATGGCTAGCAAACAACTATAAAATGTTTGGCGCTACACTTGAGATTATTACGGACAAATCTCAAGAGGGTAGCCAGTTTGTACGGGGATTCGGTGGTATTGGAGGTAAGTTTCTTGTTTTTTTGTGATATTTATCCCAAAAAATATGAAAGTAAGATTTTTAATTGTAGCTATTGATTACATTTTTTTAATTGTGCTTAAACCAAATCAAATCACCTTTGTTTCCCTTTTATTCAAATGCTGCATTTCCTCATAAACTCGGCTAAAATTTACTATTGATGTGTCGTCATCGTGTATTGCTATTTACCTGTAGGAATTTTACGGTATAAAGTAGATTTTCAATCATTGCAAGCTGATGAACCTCTGGAGGATGTTGATCTTGACGATTATTAAATTGTTTTCTGACAAATAAAGTTCGATTGGTAGGATTTTTCGCCGTTGAATGTTCATATGATAGAAAAAAAGAAATATATATGTATGTATATGCAAGACAAATGATTATCAGTAATCAACATTAAATTCATGTTAGTCCCCTGAACGTATGTAACTGAATAAAATGAACGAGTGACGAAGTTTAGTTTTAGAGTGTTAGCAGTGTCGCTTTTGAAAATCGGAAAATTTACTCTGAACATAAAAAAAAAAATAGGAATCTGATATATATTTATAATTAAAATTATGTAAACATCACCAAAGCTTAATATGCATTAAAGTTAAATTTATTAAATTATGTTCACATAAATTACTTTAAAGGAAATAAATAATAACATATTAAGAAAGAATCTAAATTTATCATAACGAGAAAATAGTGTATTGAAAATTAATTAACAAATAAACTTATTTTAAAAATCATATTTATAAATGTAATACTAATTTCAGGCGGTTACTTTTTAATGTTTTTTTTTTATTAAAAAAACATAGTTTCGATTATTTAAATAGTTCAAATTTACTTTTTGTTTAAAATAGTTTTCAAATTCTACATTTTATTTAATGAGAAAGAGAGTCACGTAAGTAAATGTTATGTATGTATATAGTGTTCCTGCGTTCAGACTAAGTTACATAGAGACTAGTTTTGATTTTTAATCATTGAATTTGGTTTATTTTATATTTTTATTTTAATAATAACTTTTCAATTAATGTTCGTTTTTATTTATATATTACTTTGCATCTATTAGGTATTCTGCGTTATAAAGTGGACTTCCAGAGCATGCAACTCGATGATTTGGACAATGACTGC
Organism: Stegana nigrithorax; assembly: GCA_037044495.1. NCBI lineage: Eukaryota > Metazoa > Arthropoda > Insecta > Diptera > Drosophilidae > Stegana > Stegana nigrithorax. Next base: position 7,427 of record JBAMBQ010005509.1, on the reverse strand, counting down.
TTTGATTTAGATGATTACTAGATAATTCTGTTCATAATATTTTCTTTAAAAAAAATATTGTTTAGACAAAAAACAAAATTGATTAAAAATGCTTCTTCCACATAACTTAGTGGTGAAACGAAAAAATATACATATATTTTTTAAAATCTACAAATATTAGGTAAATATATTTGTCTTTTGTTATCAAGTAAAGTAATTATTAAAATTTAAAACGTCTTAGTGATTTTGTTTTTTCTTTTCAAAATTAGCGATATAATAGGCGGTTAAGTTCGCGATCTATCACTGTAAAAAAACACAACTTCAGTTTTTTATGATGATTCACGGAAATATCATCTGGAATATTATTTGAAGATATCGTGCATTTGGAATGTCAGAATTCTTAGTAGGGGAGGTACATTTGTCCTTCTTCTTTATGCCCTCAGTTTATGTTATGAGTATATGCATGTCTTATTCGGCATGTGGAACGGTACAGAAATGTTCTACCCGTCGATCATGACGAATATGGTAAACATAAACTTAGACGATATTGTAATAAAAATCATTATACATGTATATACTTACTAGCAATCCCGGCGCGCTTCGCTTCGCGTTTTTTTTCTGTCCAGTTTGTGCAACCATCTTCGTTGGTCAAACCCGTTAAAAGCATGAGAAAAAAAGGGAGCACATGCTTTTTCTTTGTGCAATTAGTATTTCCTTCAAATATCCTAATTAGAATCTGATAAAACAATTTATATTATACAAAAAAAAAAAAAAACAAACACAATATTTATAAGCAGTGACGAAACGCTGCTCTGTGAGCATAGTTCGGCTATTCTTCCGGCTTTTCGTTCGGCAAGAAAACAAAGTCGTCGTACAACAAAATATAAGCAGTAAACGTACGAACGTTTTTATGTTGATTGATATATTGTATTTGTAATAACTTAATACTAAAAAAAAAACATATTTAATTAAAAAAAATTGAAAAAGTAAGTATGCCACTCAGTTGGAAATAATAAATGTGATTTTTAAAAAAACATGTTAAAATCGGTTAGTATATTTTGTTTGAAAGCGTGACAAAAATTTCGTCTTTATTTTTATATAATAAGGATAGATGAAGTAGGAAAGAAACAAAGCAATTCACTATTGCACTCTATGGCCACCGTTGCACAGTAGTGCAACATCAACAATAAAAATTATAGAAATCATTACTAATAAACATATAAATGGTCACTCAGATTACTAGCGTACTGCCACAATGTACACAACAACCACAACTTTCATATAAAATCTGTCTCGGAATATTTTAATGTATCCACCCTTACTAGCAGCAGCTAAGCAAGACAACGATCTATGAGTATTACACAGCAATATGTGTGTATACGTGTGCCACATGAAATGTTGTCTGAGCAAAATCTACTCTCTCATTTGTTTGCTTATTATTTCATGGATGAGTAAATTTTATATTCGCTCACCACTCAGTACAATCAGTAAAGCATTTTTTACCTCTCTCTTACTTATACGTAAGCAATCATTCTTTAAGCTGCAGACGACCACGCACAAGACAATGTGCTTTGTTTTGTGCGTCTCCCTACTTTGTCTCAGAAGCATCAAGCCTTTAATTTCTGTTACCTTTTTTTTTGGATATGTGGGATATTTGAACAGAACAAAATTAGTTTAAAAACAAAATAAATTAGTTACATTGCTTAGTACTAATATTTGCTTAATTAATATACATATATTTCCAATTGAGCCAAGAGGTCAAGAAACTGTTGACTTGCTGAGGCCAATTTCTTGGCATAATTGCTTTTGATTTACACCTTGATGTAAGCGTTTTATTATTTAAATTTTCCCCTTTAAAGATGAAAACTTTCTTTGTTTTCCATTCATCTTTTAACTTTGCAATTTGCAAACACAAACATTAAACTTAGGGAATTCCCGGAATAATACGAAATACAATATAATTTTTTGTTCAAAGCAGCACTTTTGGTTCGTTATAATCGAAAAATAAAGATGTTTTTCATGCAAAACGGTTCGGTATAACCGAAAGTTCACTTTAAACCAGGGGTGAGGAACCTTTTTAATCAATGGGCCAATTTAAATTTTAAAATTTTTTGGCGGGCCACACATAAAGTAACACTTATTAATAATTTACAACTCTTTATTTATAATAAACATTAGAAAAAAATTATAAAATTTAAAAAAACGTAAAGATGTCATATATAAATTTTAATGCAAAATAAAAACAAACAAGAAAAGAACAGAAAAATGAATTTACATGAAATTTTTAATCAGAAATTTAGCACAAGCTGATCAATATCAGCCGGAATTTATGAAGTAGCTACACGTACGCAGCTTTTTAATCGTGCATCCGTCAGTCTTAATCGGTGGTCATTATACCCTGTACCAAAAAATGGTAAAGGGTATATTAAAGTTGTGCAAGTGTATGTAACGGTTAGAAGGAGGCGTTTCAGACCCCACAAAGTATATATATTCTTGATCAGCATCGAAAGGCGAGTCGATCTAGTCATGTCCATCTGTCTGACCGTCTGTCCGTATGAACGCACGGATCTCGGAACGGTTAAACCTACAATCACCAAATTTGGCAGGAAGACTTCAAATCCATGGGCATAACAAGTTTATTTTTTTTCCGATATTCGACCTATAACATATAGCAGCCATAGGAACGATCGGGTGAAAACCCATATTTAGTAACATAAACACTTTTTTTTCAAGACATCTTCACCAACTTTTGGATTAAATAGTTTTAGCTAATGTCTAATTACATATCTTTATATTATATATATCGGTTTTCTATATCATAGGAACGATCGGCCGTAAAACCACAGTTACAGGGAAAAACTTTTTTGTTTATTAAGATATCGTTACCAAATTTTGGATTTGATGATTTTAAGTAATATCCAATCATATTCATGAATATTATAAATATCGCTTTATTATAACATATGGTTGCCATTGGAACAATAGACCGAAAAATGGCTCTTACTAAAAAAAAAAATTTTTTTTTCTTGAGATCTCCTTACATAATGAATACAAAATATTAAAGAAACAAAAAAATATATTCAGTTTTGGAATGGGTACAGGGTTTTCTATAGTCGGTTACGCCCGACTATAGCCCTGCCTTTCTAGTTTTTGATTAATTTCATGGATGAAAATATTTGTTTGCAAACATATGTACTTCCTAACAGAGACATCATTTGCTTTGCATTTTTCGTCAAAAGTAAAATTTCTCGGGGCTCACATAAGATTTATAAAAAATTTCGGTGTTTACTAAAACAAAAATAAAATTTTTAAATCGCTATTATTCTGAATGCATTAAGTTCTTACAAAAAAAACAAAGCAATCAACATAAAAATGTTATATGTTGTTGTACGACGACATTGTTGTCTTGTCGAACGAATAGTCGAAAGAAAAGCCGAACTATGCTCTGTTTTATCAGATTCTTATTAGGATTTGGACAATTTACTAATTGGCCAAAGAAAAAGCATTTGGTCTTTTTTTTCTCAAGCGTTTATATTTTGCTAACACAACAAATAAATCAATTGTTAGTACAATATTATAGCCCTGCGGTTAGCCAAATCCATTCAAAATCAAATACGCTATTTTGTTGTTGTTGCTCTGTAAGTATAGTTTGGCTTTGTTTTCGTTAAGACAATAAATTCGTCGTACAACAAAATAAGCAATAGACGTACGAACGTTATTGTGTGATTACTTTGTTGATTTTGTAAAAACTTAATAGTAAAAAAAGATATATAATTTAAAAATACTGAAAAATAAGTAGGCTATTTAATTCTTTAGGATAAATGTGATTTTAAAAAAAATTATTAAAATCGGTTCAGTATATTTTGTGTAAAAGCGTGACAAAATTTTCGTGGTTAATTTAATATAATATAATTAGTAAAGAAGTATAGATAAAGCTTGTACTTTGGTTCGTTATAAGCGAAAAGTACCGTATATGTTGTGGAGGGACCCCTGGTGTCTCACTTACTAGACTATACTCATGCATACATAAATTCGCATATTTAATCTTTGGACAGAGAATATATATACTAAGAATGCGCATCTCATACAAACGGCATGCTAAATTGAAATGACAAAATCAGGCAGCGGCGGGCAGCGTGTGTTGGAAGGCAAACTGCTATAATTTTCCATAATTCACAGTGGCCAGAGAATATATGCATATTTTCTGCTCTTTATGTTTGTGTTTCTTTCCTTTGCTATGCATGTGCTGCTCGCTCTCATGATTTGATGACAATTGCTTGGCTTTATTTTGATCTTAGTTTTATTTTTTTTATGTATGCGCTTTTGATGTGATTTCAATTGATATTGTTTCCCTTTCTGCCATTCATATGCTCCTCGCACTAACGCCTAGTGTGAAATTTGTCTATTTTAGGGTAGATTTTTGATATTTGATAAGTAATGAATTAATGGTCAAATGTCAAAGATATTTTTTATTCGAATTTTTGCAAGTAATTAATTTCTAACAATTGCGCACGTTTCTATTATTGCACTATATTTTTTAATTACAAATTAATAATTATTAATCAATTGGAAATTAATACAAATTATGTAAAAATTGTTACATTTCCATATTTATCCATTCATTCTGCTCAAATTAGTAAATGCAGACACTTGTCAAAGATCAAAATAAATAGTCCACCAAATATTCATAATTGGCGTAGCCGGCTTAAATTGTCTTCATTTCATATTTTGCGCACTCCACTACAATCTGAGCGAACTGGTGTTTCGATTGATCGCTAGTTCAATTGAATGCATGTCAAATTTTTGTTCCGAATGAACTGAATAATTGCATCATATTTAAATAAATATATTTTGCACACCCTTATTTTCACAAAAAATGCATGATTAGCGCAATTTTATTCTAATTGGCTTTGACTTTTTTCATTCACAAAGTCAAAGTGCTAAGAAGCAGCTCTGAGAATTTAAATGCATGTAACAATGAAGAAGAAGAGCTAATATTTCAGAAAAAGCGAGAAAAATGAACTACAGTCGAAACTCGATAATCCGACTACTCGCTGATCCGAAAATACAGTAATTCGCAGGGTTATTTTCATGCATCGGCTACACTGTAATCCGAATTAATTGCAATTCTTTAATTCGAATTACATGTTTTCCTTATGTCTTCCAGTTAAAAAGTAAAAAATTTAAATATTTATATGTTTATATACAACTTATAAATTAATTATTATATTTTCATTGACCCTTGTGATTTTCTTTAATAAAGTTGCATATATTAAAACAATCCAGTAATTCGAAAGATTGTATAGTCCGAATTGGGCCAGCAATCATTTTTTAAATAAGCGAGTTTCGACTGTAGCTTTACAAATGAAACTTCTAAAAAATGTCAATCGCCCCAAAAAATGCTTTGTATATGGAGACAATCACCATACACATACACAAACATGACAACTTCCGAAAAAGAAACAAGCGCAACAACAAATGTAAGCATTCGGCTAGCCCAACAACTACAATCAAGTAAAAAACGCAACAACAAATCAAAGCATTCGAATAGCGAAACAAAAAATGAGTATACCATAAACAGTATAGCAAAAAAGCTATAAAAAAATTTATTGCAAAGACGGGCGCTGGGCCCAGCGCCCGTCTATGATATTTTTCAACGGGGTCATGCGTCTTCTTATTATACATATTCTCTGCTTTGGAGATAACAGGTCATTAAGTCTCTAAGATATTTTGTTATATTTAATGAGCAACTAATTAAAATAATTACTTGAAATCAGCATTACCAATAACGGTAAGGATCAAATTGTAACAAACTGATCAAAAGTAGTTGTTGATATGTAAAGCAATGAAGTTTATTAATATTAAGTTTTAAAAATTATATTTAAGTCCTAGGTTAAGTTAGGTAGCTGCATCACAAGGTAAGTGATGCCACTTAGACCACAGTATGGGTCCATTGTGAGCCACAGAAAATTATTTTTTCAACAAAATCAATATTACTGCTATTAATATGCTTTTTATGAGTTTTATTTCATGTTTAAATGTCTAAAAAAACACCCTATGCAAGAAAGCTAATTCAATTTCGAAGAAACTAAGTAAAAATAAAAGTTTAAGAGGCAATATTTGTACAATTAATAAAATCAATTCGCAAGATAAATTCGAAAGTTCAAAACAGCCCGTTTGCCTGATAATGTGAACAATAGTATTGAATACTAATATGCATCCATGGATGTTTTCAAATTAAAGCAATGTTAAGCTTTTTATCGGTATAGTTTGATACAAAAATAATTACAAGCTAATAAGAAGTCTTATCTTAACACAACTTAAAGAGCAACGAAAAATTAATTAACAATCATTGCGAAATTTATGTAGCAGTTTTCTATAAAAACTGTTGAAGTGGGTAGCAAAAGCCAGCAGTTATCGAGGTATTGAGATTTGTCGGACTAGTATTTTTTTAAACGACATTTGGTTTTGTTGATTTAAAAACATTAATCACATGAATTTATTTTTAACAATGAAAGGTATACAAAATAGGACCAAGAACAACTTTTTGTTACTCATGGAAGTTTTCATCATTGTTTATAATATTAAAACGTTTCATCTTTCTTTTTTTCTTGAAATCAAGCATTCAAGTCGAGTTCGCCCGCCTTGATATGCATGCTGCTGGTGCTATGCTTTACTGCGCATTTTTTGCCATCGACCGCTTATACTATGCAGGAGATGTGTAGTCAACTACCTAATGAAGGCTATATTGGCAATCCGGCTGATTGTCAAAAATGGGGTTATTGTAAAAATAATGAGCTAGTTGCTACTGGTTCATGTGGTAAAAATTTAGCGTATAATTACAAAACTGCGACTTGCGAACCTATAGAAACCGTCGGGTGTTCAACTTCTGCAGCGACTACATGTGCTAATCTAAAGAGCCCATCTTTTATATCAAATCCGACAAATTGTTCGGAATATGTTTGGTGCAATGGCTCAGGGGGCTACGATACCGGCAGTTGTCCATCAGATCAAGTATTCAACAGCATTTTGGGTGAATGCGTCTGGGCTAGTACTTACACCTGTCCGACTCAAAGTATTTGTCAGCTAATGAAGAATAACATTTTCATCGGTGATCCATTAAATTGTGGTGCTTATCTACAATGCCAAAATGGCGTTGGAAAGCCTGGAACATGCGCAACTGGATATTATTTTAACAAAGCAACTGGAGTTTGTCAGTCAACTAATCCGTGCAGCTCCTCGGCACCATCTACCGGTACTGGAACTTTGCCTCCTTCAGAGTCTAACTCGGCTTGTATTTCTGCTGCGAAAGATGAAACATTTGTTTCGGATGGAATGACTTGTTATGGTTCCTATTATTGCACTACTGTTGGTGGTGTGGGACAATGGACCAGCTGTCCCTTTGGTACTCACTTTAGTGCAGATTATCAAAGCTGCGTTAGTCCCTT
>JBAMBQ010005505.1:0-43959 GCA_037044495.1 Stegana nigrithorax | reverse complement strand
GGGGTCATGCGTCTTCTTATTATACATATTCTCTGGCCAGAGGCTCTTTACATTATGATGCAACACTAATCGTATATATTGTATTTTGCCAACATGTTCAACACTAATACTGGGTAAATAACGTTTTACAACATTAGCCAAAATAACTTCCCACACCCAGAAGGCCAAACATGTGTATGTGATGTCTGTGTTTGCATTAGTGTTAGTGTAGGCTTTAACCTGGTTTTTATCTAGCTTAGTCATAAAAAATAGAAAAAAAAGTTTCATTACGCAGTACTCCTATTCACAACCTTTCAAACAAAAAAAAAATCAAGCGAATACGTTGTGTTTAAGGCAGTTAGAAAATGGTGTAACTGATTATCATTTGTCTATTTATGTAATAGATTATCATGTGTAAAGGAAGCATTTGGATTCATCTGTTGAAGGATTGATACAAAGGATGCATGTTCCTTGGATATGCGAGTTTTCAATTAACTTAAAAGGACATCAACACCTTCATCCCATTCAGTACTCAGTTCTATTAACTTGCTAATATATCATCAATCAACAGAAATTTTTGTCACTTATAAGCCAGCAGAAAAATTGCATTTTTTAAATTCTCAAGCCCGGTTAACCCGATAATAAATAGCCTCTTCTGGTAATATTCTCAAAAATATTCGAAAGAATATTTGTCCGCAGATTGTTACCATTGCTGGATAATCATCAATTTGGCTTTCGTAAAATTCACGAAACAGTTAATTTTTTTATGTTAGTACCAAAATCTGTAAACAGTAAATATTGACGTAAATGTAATGCAGCGTTCACACCAGTTGGACAATCGTACGATTGGACGATCGGATGATACTTCGTTTTCAATCGAATAATACATCTTCTGACGCGTCGAATCCGTCGTATCAAATGTATCCCTTTATATAAAAACTTTTTTATGCGCATAAAATTTCACACAAAATACACAACTAAAGCCATGTTGGAGACTACCTCCCAACTGGATAAAACCCTTTAGAGTTTTTAATGAAGCGGACAAGGTTGTTGATCCCTAGTTGGTATATCTTGCCTATATTTTTGATGAAAGGAGATCCTAATAAACGTGTTCTCCTCCTTATTAGAGCTGGGCAGACCGAAAAGGTGCTGGACTTTTTACAGTTTCTCTTCATTCCTGCATGACAGAAATCATGGGTTAATACCCCAAGTCTTGTGGCATGATTCCCTTATAAACAATGCCCTGTTACGGTTCCCATCATCTATTTTTTATCCGTCTGCGTATATCTTTGTCGGGACGTTTGATGATGGATCACCATCAAGCCACTTTTGTGTCGAGGGAATTCTCACTGAGAATTTTTGTTTAGGAGTTCAATATTTTTGCATGTCGATATGAATTTGCTTTCCACTGTAAACTTGCTTTGAGCCTGATGGCGGAGCATGCCGCTGTGTGTTTGCAGAACAAATCGAGTGGTGACAAGTGTAGCATGATGTCAAACGCCATAGGCGGCGTGGTTCTCATGACACCACTTATAGCCAACTTCGCCGATCTTTGAACCTTCCTGAGAATTTCGCAAAAGGTTTTCTTTTGCATCGCAGTATGGGTCTGACGACTGATATATACAGCCAGTATGCAATTCTGAGTTTACTTCCCTTTGTCTACCGCTCTTTTACAGGCGAAAAGTGTCAAACTAGCCTTCCTGGGTCATTCTAGAGTATTAGGCTTCCATTTAGTTTTCTATCGATGATAAGACTCAATTAATTGGTTCTTCTGAGATCCCCACACATTTCCCCTTAAGCGTGATTGAATCGATATGGGGATTTTGAGATTCGTAGTAAAGAGAATGACCTGTGTTTTATCTGGATTTATTTCTAGGCAATAGTCTTCCGCCCACTTTGAAAAAAATTTGAGAGCCCGTTGTAGAAGAGTATATGAATTTGTACCAGAGACACCAACAATCAACTATCAGTTTACACATCGCTTCTAATCCAAGCAGGAGTTTCTTTCAGCATTTAGCCAATGAGATCTACTATGCTTTTCGTTGATTCCGTTCCGAGGTCAGTGAGTGTTATGGTTATAGTCCTCGCATTTACATTGTTGAAGGCCCCTTGAACTCTTGCCGATGTGGAGAGTTTTCTGCAATGGAAATAGGAATTTTTTTTTAAAATAGGCTGGCTGAGCCGGGGATATCAAATTAGAAGCAGTTATGCAGTTAGAAGTAACTTTTAAAGATTGCTAATAATGTGCCTGACAGGTATACAGTGGTTTTCTACAAATCCACTGGATGGATGCCGTGCGGCCCTTGAGATTCAAAAGTATTGAAATCATTAATGGCCTAAAGGAATCGGACTTTAGAAGTTGAATCTATTTTAATCTTGCGATCGTTCATTAAACACATCTTGCTTGGTGTTGCCTGAGCATCTTTGAATATCTTCCACTCTTCTTCTAGGCGAGTATATTTTGCACCGTTGAAAGCCTGTCTACTACTTCCACGACGCTTGCTAAACTATGCTGCCCACCATCGAGGATTGGATTTACCACGCGGTATTATTATCGAACAGGCTTAGGCCAGAGCCGCATTCAGGTTTGCCGTGATAGATCCAAATAATGCTTCAAGCCCATTCAAACTATCAAAAGTATTAGATGGCTGACTGTCAAGGGTTTTCTTTACTATGTTAAAGTACTTATCCCAGTCTGTTTTCCTGACATTTCTCACAGGATTGGGATTTGGTAGAATTTAATTTATTTCAAAGGAGATATACCAGTGATAATGAAGTTCTATTTTCTTATTGTATCACTTATAGACCTACAGGCGAATGTTTCATCTATTACCTCTTGCCTATTGTTGATATTATTGATATTAAAAATCTGAAGATTACAGATAATCAAAAACGCTTTCATCCTTTGCGTTTGTGTCCGAGTTACTCTACAGCGATTCTTAAAACTTGGTCTTGGTAGCGTGTCGTGATCACACAAGGATGCCTTGTGGCTCTGCAGCCTTGGAGGAGGAGGCGCCTGGATCTTTAGTATTTGGTGGCACTCTTTTCTTATTGTATATCTTAATCGTTATCGATGAGAACCTTTACGAAACTACTAGATCTTGCAGAGGCTCCAGCGAATGCGTGCTGACCACAAAAATTGCAGTGCGTAACTCACCTTTTGGTTGCTTTATCTTAGTGATCTTCCAGGTCGATGTCGGTAACTCAGGGTTACATAACCTGATAATTTCTAGTATCATTTTCGGGTCCAATAGTTCGGCTGGTATTCATGTCCTTGATCTTGGTAAGTAGGAGATACCCTCCTTGCAATTGCCTCTAGCTTGGACCTAGGCCAAACCTCTCTAATCTTCGATATGGCTATCTTATATAGATCTGTCGATCTCTGATCCGCATAGGCAATTAGTTTGATGTGGTTTTCACTACTAAATTTGCAATCATAACTATTGGGTAAATATTTTAATTCATTATTCCAACAAAAGTTGCAAATTTCCAATGGCGGCTGATGACATACTGGCCCCAATACTATCATTGCCATTATTATGCGTTTTAGTATAATACAAGCTTTTGTTGTGTAGCTAAAAAAAAATACCTGGTCATGAAGTTTGACTCCTGAAACATGGCTTTTTTTTAAGATAGATGAAATTCGTACAGGTTTAGCCCCTACGGCATGCTCTATACTTGGCTAATTCGAAATACCGAGCCAACTATTGAAAACTTTTAACGTACTATAAAGCATAATAATTGCAGTTGTTTGTTTTACGCCTGTATGTTCTGAAATAAGTTAATTTATTTATCAAAACACTAAATTCGTTACATAAAGAGGCATTAACATTTATGTGTCACGTTCAGAGCTGAAGCACTTTAAACTTTAAAACAAATATTGTAACATAAACAAAAAATAAGTATGAGATTTTATCAACCAATATTTTTGATATTAAAAACCATTCTTTTCATCTTTGGTTTATTGAAAAGCCAAATTTGATGGCTTCTGTTACAAGTTTCAATCCACTTGCATGGAAACTAATCCAACTCCAACTATTCAACATTAACAATTAACAATCTACTCTATGTAGAAAAAACTCTCTTAGCAACATGGTATGGGGGAGTCTGGCTATAGTTTATATGCAATATTTATATCGATTAACAGCATTTTATTGGGTTGCTCCTAGAAATAAAAAGCAAGGAGTATGACAATGATGGACACAATGACAAATAGTCATTCTGCACGAGGTCACTAGACAACTCGGAATTCTCCCACTACTCGTTGGTGGCCAGGGCATTCGATGTGCAGGCCCTAACATCATTGGGCATAGATAGCGGGAATTTGCTTTGCTACTGGGTGTAGAGGATACTCTGTCGGAATCGTTAGAGTATCTTCTACTGGAAGGGGAGCCGTTATCGCCGGTAAAACCTTCAAAATTGCAGCTGGGAAGACAAGACCAGGTACAGAACAGTATAACACCCGAAATCGAACCGGTTATGAGAACCAGTTGTATTACAGCTCTGGCGGGTAATAATCTGGACCAAGTTGGAGTCAAAAAGCACTCCAGTCAGGTGTTGCAGAGAACCTCAGAGAACACCTCCACAACCCTTGGAGCACCGGAACGGTTGAAATCCGGAAAGCGACAGCGTAAGAAGAAGAGCGTAAAGGCAACACCAGCCGTCAGAATAAGGCAAATGACGCTGTTGGGCAATCTTTGACCCCGATAGCTGTTAGCAGCAAGCGATTTAGAGACGAAGCTGACTCCTCCTTTCCAGAGAGCGATGCCACTAACAGTGCGGGTAACACAAAGAAGAGAAAGAAGAAGAAACCAAAAGTTTAATCTGCCAACTCTACTGCGATAGCTATGGAAACACCCATGAGAATGGAGACTGGTCTTTTTGACCAGACTGAAAAACCAACTTGCTCACGTGCTTCGGAGCGCTCGGATGAGCTGACAGATGAGCAGCAGCCAGCCGGCTATGCTGGGATAGCAGAAGGCTCCCAACTGGCGGGGATCAGAGCCTCCAACGACACTGGTGAAATGACTGTCAGTCACAGAATCAAAGTCGAAGGACATATTTGGAAGTCATTAATGTAGATCAATGCTTCAAGTTTTGAGGACACGAAAGTTGTGCAGAATACTACACAAGTGCAATGAACGTACGATCGATCATTCAAAAGGTTTACGGAAAAAGTTTCCCAACTCCCAGCAATTGGCGGTAACCGGTTCACTGTTGATAAGGTTAAACGACCAAAGCTGGTCAAAGCGATATTTCATATCCCTGGCCCTCTCAAGAAGGCTAAGAAAATTATCGCCATGCTCTGCCATCAGAAAAAGAGACTTTATTCAACTGACTGGCACGTTTACTCCACCAAGTAGCTTGAGTCAAACGGCTCACTCCTTGTGGTTGCAGTGGATTAAGTTACTTAAAGAGAAGTGGGGATTACGTCCTTACCTGTTTCTGGGTCGCATCAAAGCTTTCCTAGTAACTAGTAAGAACTAAGGGTAATTATACTGATGACCCTTCTTATATAATTAGCTCAGATCAATCTGCAGCATAGCAAAGCAGCTACTACTTTACTATGGAGTACCTTAGCGAAACTGCGGACAAATCCAAATGTAGTCTTAGTGCAAGAGGAATGCAGGACTTGGTTGCGGTTAGATACAATTATTGTGTCTGTGTATCTTCCATATGATTCGATCTGTCCTACACCAAAAAGAGAACTCTTCGAAATCATAAGATATGCTGAGTCCAATGGCCTTGGGTTGATAGTAGGTTGCGATGCAAACTCTCAGCATACTAACTAGGGTAGCACAAAATGCAACTACAGAGGTAAGAAGCTGTTGGACTTCATAAACAGACAAAGACAGCAAGTTATTGATTTGACGCTTACCAACAATAAGATCCCACATACAACTGGAAAGTACTAACTACAGTGTCTCTTTCAGAACACAGACACCTGAGATTTTGTGTGAAGGTTAAATCTTAGATAGCTAGGCAGAGCAGAATTCTGCAAAAGGATTCGTCAGCCAAGCTTATCACGCTTCGAAAAGCTTGTGGCTCACACAGGAAAACAAAAGGTGAAATGAATGAACTGCTGCTTAACACGCATTTCCAGGGAGACCAGTTAGTAACGGTAGATCAGAGGGAATCATTGACATCATAAGTTCGAGTTACCACTTGGCTAGATTGGTTCATTGCTAAAAAAGTGATCTCAACTGAATCCATAAGGTATGCTCTATCAGCGTTTAAAGACTACAAGTCGCCTGTTCCAGATGGGATTTTCCAGAAATTTTGAAAATGGCGGAGACAAACTAGTGCACTCGCTAAAACATATCTAGCATGCTTAGCATACAGAGGGAGGTCAGAGTAGCCTTTATACCCAAACCTGGGAATGATGACTACACCCTACCAAAAAGTTTTTGGCCCATTAGATTATCAACATTCCTACTAAGGGGTCTAGAGCGAAACATTGATTTGTACATTAGATCAAAGGTTCTCAAACGCAATTCTCTCAACGTGAACCAACATGCTTATCAGAGTGGAAGATCATATGACTGTGCTCTTCACGTTCTTGTCAACAAAATCGAAGGAAGCATGAGTCGTGGTCATTTCGCTCTCGGGGCATTCGTAGACATAGAAGAGACATTTGATAACGCAACCTTTGATTCCATATGCAACTTAGCGGATGCACATGGGGTACCTAACAGTCTTGTGAGATGGATACACCACAAGTTGGCTAACAGAATAATTCAAACGGGAACAGACGAAGACAAGGTCACTATAAGCATGCAGAACGGTTGTCCGCAAGGCGGACTTCTCTCTCCGCTACTCTGATGCTTTGTAGTCAACTCCTTACTAGAAGAGGTCTCAGAACCCAAAGAACACATACACGCGTATGCGATGATGTTTGCCTACATACATCAAACAAGTCTTTAGGAACTGCTTGCAACCACTTGCAAGCGGCAATTGACAAGCTTGATGAGTGGTGTAATCGACACGTCTGTCTGTCAACCCTAACAAAACTAGTATAATACTGTTTACTAGGAAGAGACAGTTGGATTGCATCCTACCAATCATGTTGAAGGGATGCACACTAGAACTAAACAGCGAAAGTGAAATATTTAGGAGTCACTCTAGATAAAAAGCTAAGCTGGAAAGCTCAAGTGTAGACGTGCTTTCGGTAAAACATGGGGTTTGAAACCTAAGATGATACATTGGTTCTAAACAACTACAATCAAACCAATCTTAACCTATGCTGCTGTAGTCTGGTGGCCAAGAACTTGTCTCAAAACGATAATCAAGGCGCTAAACAAGCTGCAAAGAGAAGTCTGCTTGGGCATCACTGGAGCAATGTGCACTACAGCCGCGGATTTCTTAATGCGCTGCTCAATTTTCTACCACTGCACTTGGTAATTCAGAAGGAAGCACTGAAAGCGGCATACAGACTACGACATATCTGTTTCCAAATGAATTCAGACATGGTAAAATATTGCGAAAATTTGATAGATATGGTTCACCTTAGTCCCTACCTTCTGATATTACTCCACTGACTGTTTCTCTGCAGAAAGGTTACAAAGTGAAGCTCGCATAAAGAGAAATGTGGATCCAACCACAGGAACTCCTTGATGGTTGGTTCTTTAACGAGTTAGTGAAGGAATTGTACCCACTTGGTGATTTATCTACAGTTTTTCAAACTGCAATGTACGCTATTCCTCAGGCAGCAGACTGGATCAAACAGAATTGAAAACGCTGACACAACACATAGCGATAGCCAGGTGGCACTCTTGTTCCTGGACAGTGCCCAAGTCACCTCTAAGCTTGTTTTTGACTGCAACAGTAGACTGAATAACATTTCTAAATGTAATACAGTCACTCTCCTATAAGTTCCAAAAAATCAAAAACTGTATGAACAAAGTGTCGATAGGAGAAGATGGTCTGCTATTAATACCTGCAAACTTACAAAATGTTTCTTGAAGGCGCCCTATGACAAAACAAGAGAATTCTTGCTCAAGCTTAGAAAAAAAATTAAAATAAAACAGCATTGTAAAACGGTGTATTTAACAACAACAGCAACAACAATGCATAAAAGTACATAACTACTTTATATAATTACCAGAATTGTACAGCTCGGCTTGCCTGCAAAATGGCTAAAATAAGCACAATCATACATACGTAAGCACATTAGAATGCATTTCTATAAGCTATACATTAGATTGTAGGAATCTAAACAAAAGCTAGATCATTTAAATTATTGTGTGCGTTTGTCAATGGGCATCGCTTACTCCTCCAGGACGCTATCCAGCCAATTTTGCACGTCATCCTGATTCTCAGCGGATATTGTGGCGGTTGCCGCCTCGGCTGGTATTGCAGTCTGCGGGGACACGGGATATGTTGGCGTTGGTGTTGCGGCCTGTACCGCGACCTTGGTTACTTGTTGTGTAGTAATATCCAGTAACTCGTCTAGTTCGTCTGGCGCATTAGCGCAATTATGGCGGCTGTGGGCGCTTTGAACGCGTGCACTTGACTTCTTAACAAAGTGCTTTTGATAATTTTGTTCAGCCAATTCGGCAGCCACATTCATGCTGCTCAATTGTTCACGTGTAAACAACGCCGAAGAGTAGTCCATACGCTTATAGAATGGTATCGTTTCCAGACCAGCACTTAGCTGTTTAAAATTCAAAGTGAAATACTCATTCGCATCGATGGCTTTTTGCTCAAGTTCGACTTGATGTTGGCTAGCATTCCAATGTTTTTCATCCTCGAATGCGAAGTGACCACCGTGTGTTGTCATCTCGGACATTTGCCTAAAATCGCCAGCGCAAAGTTGTGCATTTTCCTTGTCGTTGATTCCGCCAAGGTCATCGTCAATTGGGGGCATATCAAGGCGTTCGCGATTCATTTGGGGCTGTGGAGCACGACGTCCATAACGGCCTGCCCAATCCCTGCCAAACGCAAAACGCGGCTCATCACTAGAGTCGGCTACATCAACAATGCTATGCACACCGCCTTCTTGCTGTTGGGGCGAACTACTCGACATTATGTTTCCAACGAAGCCGCGAACATTTTTACGATTCTGTTTACAATGGCCCATCGAATGCTGCTTCATTTTGAAGCGCTTTCTGTGGAAGATGATTCACTTGTGTTAGACCTTATGTAAACGACAAAGCTCAGTTCACATACTCTTTTGATCGATTATCCTTGCTGTCCATCTTACTTTCCTTTCAAATTTGTTTACGTTTACTTATGGTATGGTACTATGCTGTGCAATAACACTGAACTCTGTGAAGCAGTTATGCACAACGTAAAACAGTCCTCGACTTTGCGGACGTCCGCATGCTGTCGAACAAAAAGACCCCGAATCTTCTTCAGCAAAAATATTCGGGCGCACTGAAGCACTGCCACGCTGAAAGCTGGTCATTCACTGTCAAAACGCTAGCTATTGTGAATTTGAATGTGCAAAGAGGAAGCAGCCGCAGCAAAGTAAAAGTTTACGGCTGGTAGCCGAACACACGAAACAAAAAATAAAAGTCTGGAGATCAATTAAAATTTATCACAAAAACGAAGGAGGATGCTCTGCCGTCTGTGTTTAATTGAATTACTTGACTTTGTGCCGATCTTCAATGAGGACAGCAAGGCGCTTCACATCAACGATGTTGCCGATCTCATACAAAAACATTTTCAAATTGAGGTAAATAGGAAAATTGTATGTGGCTAACAAAGGATAGTATTTATGCCTTTGCATGCGTTGCAGTTAAAACTGAACGATCCAGTCTCCACGAAAATATGCAATAGCTGCTGGCAACAGTTGCACGACTTCAATCAGTTCTATATAATGGTCAACGAAAAGCAGCAGACGCTAGTATTGAAATATGAAGAGCCGACGGATCATGATTTGGGCGTGGAAGCGTGGTTAGCACCGGAGGTGCACATCATGGAAATGCCCAAGAGCGCAGAAATACTAGACTCGGCCGAAACGGAGGACCGCAAGGATATAAAGGATGCCATACTGGATGAACCGGAAATTGAAGCGACTCTCAACGAACAAATCGGCGTGTACAATAGCAGCGACGATGAAATCGAAAAGCAATATCCTATAAATGCCTTAGATGACTGCGAAACGGCGAAAAAGCAATTAGCGACGACCCGACGGTTAACTAACCGCCGTCAACCAAAGAAACTGACAATGCGGGCAAACCGCATAAAGCGAAGAGTAGCCGATAAGTTACCGCCAGCACAGCAACGATGTGTGCGTACACGCAGCAAAGTGGCCATGACCACAGCTGCGATAGAAAAAATCGAAGCGAAAGAAAAAGTATCAAGGCCACCCATGCTTTTGTCATCTCCAAGCCAAGAAAAAAGCGAGATAACGGCATCAAAGCCGGCAGCTTTTTCTGTGCTAAACTCACCAATGTCATCGAGATCAACGTCACCCATATCACCAGCGCGGTCGTCATCTGCCTCTTCGACGTTATCATCACCGTCATCGCAATCTTCGTCTTCGCCAGCTCTAAAACACAAACGTGGAAGGCCCAAAGGTTCTAAGTCAAAGCCAAAATCCGGCAAACCTCCCCCACCGACGGCCGAGACAATCGCACAACAGGAGGAACGTCGCGAACATGTACGTGAAATGGATAACTTCATAGCCGCCAACGTAAAACTTGAGTGCTGCCTGTGCGCTCATCCGTTGCGCGATTTTCCAGATCTAAAACAGCATTTCCGCTTGCAGCACAAATGCAACGGCTATGTACGTTGTTGCAACAATCGTTTTAACAAGCGTGCTCTCTATGTGGATCACTTGCATCTACACAAAAATCCAGAATATTTCAGGCAAGCTAGTTTAGTCGTAGTTTGCTTCTTTGCCTTTTAACCATTCATCTCTTATTTGCAGATGCAAAGCGTGCGGCAAGAATTACGTGAATCGCAACAGCTACGAGATGCATCTTCTACGCTTTCACACAGATGCCCAAATGCTCAAGCACGAGTGCAAAATTTGCGGGAAGCGATTTGCACGCACCTACCTGCTGACCATGCATAAGAAGAACCACAAAGGCACTGAACGCAAAGAAATTTGCAAGCTGTGCAATAAGGCGTGAGTAGTTACCAAAGCGACTGTTAAAGGTTTTAAAACTTCTTTCCAAAAGCTTCCGCACGCCGCACGAGCTCAGGGCACACGAGAAACGCATGCATGACGAGGCGTTCGAGCCCGTCATCTGTGACGTTTGTGGCGCACATTTTCGCAACGAGGCGAATTTCGTTATACACAAGAAGACTGTACACCGAGAAGGACCACCGGAACCAGAACTACAATGTCACTTATGTGGTCATTGGCTGCGTGATCGACGTTGCTTGCGACGTCATATGGCGAGGCATTCGGACGCCTCAATCACCTTCAAGTGCACGCAATGCGATGAGGTCAAGTCGACGCGTGCGGCACTTTCGGGTCACATGCGCTATCATCATTCTGGCAAACAGCACCAGTGCTCGCTGTGCGGGAAGAATTTCAAAATCGCACGCAATCTAAAGGAACACATGGCCACGCATACGGGCATCGATCTGTATGCGTGTCCGTTTTGCCCGCGCACATTCAAATCGTACGCCAATATGCATAATCACAAAAAAAAAATGCATTCTGGTGACTGGGTGCGCAAATACACAGTGCCAAGCACAGCAAGTACCGCAGTGCCGGTAATCAGCAAGGCGTCTGAAACGCCTCCGCTGGCCACTACAGCAGATTCGTGTTAAGTTCTCTCGCACAAATACAATAAATTTAAACTTACTTAAAGTAAAGAAGGCTTTATTTAAATACACGTTAGCGTGTAGGGCAGCATACTTTGCTTAGATTATTATTCCTCACTCTCGCCATTTAGTGCCTCCGCTTCGACGATTTTTTCTGAAAGTATAGCTTTGATCTTCATGAGCAATTCCTTTTTGACCGCATCTGGAACCAGTGCACGTGCTTTGGGTGTCACTTCGGCTATTAGCTGTTCAGGAGTAAGATTCGTCACCGTGCCCGAACCCTTTTCTGTGAGTGCATTGCGACAGAGCAAACGCACTTCATCTCGCCAGCCGCACTCAGCCAATCGATTGCAGAGTAGATCCTTGATTTTCACACGGTCGCCAGTAAGTATGGTGTACTGATCGACAGTATTCGCGACTGTCATTTCCGAATGTATATTAAAAAATTTAATTATTTTTGTCTTTAATTCCACCTCTTTTTTTTCTTTCTTGTTAGCTATAAATTTTGTGCACACTTAAAAGAAATCTTAAAAGCCTGCGCTTCTGCCTCTTCTCGATTTCGTTGTCAATCACCATTTTCAATGCCAATCACCTTAAAAACAACAAAAACATCACTGAAAACCAATCGGCGGCTTCTTTCGCCACATATGACATTCAGCGCGATTACGCGGCCGTGTTTGATTGCAATATTTGAAATATATTTTCTTTTTTTTTTTTTCAACAATCAATGCCGCCATGTGTTTTAGCCATGTGCTCCTTCAGAGTAATTTTCTTCTTAAAGTCCTTGCCACATAATGTACACGCATGACGTTTACGTTGGTGATATCGCATGTGAAATGTGAATGTGTGCTGTGTGGATTTGATTACGCCGCATATGTCACATTTAAATGCGCCCGGTTGTTCACAATCACGATGGTAGTTCATATGCTTGCGTAAACTGTGTTCGTCGCGTAGCCAACGAGCACACACCGGGCACTGTGCCTCCGGCAGCTGTGGACCAACACGGTGCACATCGCGTTGATGTACGACGAAATTTTGTTTCGTACGGAAATTCGCTCCGCAAATGTCACAGATAATCGATGCGTTGCTAGCATCGTGCATGCGACGTACATGCGCACGCAGTTCGTATGATGTACGGAATCTGTAACCATAAAATATAACTACAATATGCGTATACTCGCATGTACACTTATACAATTGGGCTTACGTTTTGTTGCAGTGCTCGCATTGCTCCGTGCGCTCACGATTCGCCAGGTGTACGCGCATGTGCTGCTTCAGAAGAAAGTATTTTGCAAAGCGTTTCTCGCAGAGATTACACGCATGCGTAAGCGTTTGATCAGCACAATGGTAGCGCAAATCGTGCAGATGCATGGAATTTCGACTGACAAACTTCTTATTGCAGGCTTGACAACTACAGAACGGAATTAAATAAGGATTCTGACAATAAAAAAGGCTTTAGTTTAGCACACCCACTTAAAATAATTTGGGTCCTTGTGCACGATCAGATGATCCACAAAGAGTGTGCGCTTCCGATAACGATTGTTGCAGCACATCGCATAGCCGCAGCATTTGTGAACAACACGAAAATGCTGTTTTAGTTCGTTAAAGTCCTTTAGAGGAGTAGCGCAAATAGCACAGTCAAGTTTCACATTCTCGGCTATGTATTTATCCAACTCTGTACTGATGGTCATTCGTTTGTCAAAAGCTGCACGTGATTCTACAGTTGATACTTGGCGTGCCGTGTCGTGCAAACGTGGCCTTCCCACTTTCCTGCGTGGCGCATCTTCAACTTTAGCCTTGCCCAGCTTTGTTGTAGCCGCTTTAATATCACGCGCACGTATGCGGAGACTAGAAGTAACAGTTGTCGGCGGTAGCTCTGGGGCTGTTGATAGCGTTTTAGTTTTGCGTTTTGCTCTTGGATTTGTAGTTTTGAATATCTCTTCATGTGCTTTAGATTTCATTTGCTTTTTCTTTTTTTTTACCTCTGTTGCTTTCGTTATTTTTATATTGGAGATTTTCATCTTACACTCATTTTCAAAATCTTCGTCGTTAGTATAATTATCATGCTCGGTTTCAGTTTTTTGCGTTTGATGAACCAAATTTGGTTTACCATGTTTAAGTGGCTGGCAGACTGTTACGTCCTTAACATCTGTGATTACGTCGCGTTCCGCAGCAGCATCAACGTACCAGCTATTGTCACCGTCATTGCTTTCAGTATCACTTAGCGTCCGCTCGCCATGCAGCGTGGCATCAATCACTGGCTCATACAGCACTTTAAGTGTTATGTCCTTTACATCATCGCCTGTAATACCCGTTAGTATGCCACAATTCGCTCGCAATGTCTCTTTTTCTAGCGCTGCCAGTTGCATAGCCGGCGTTTGCCATGTTTCGATAAACTCTGTAGCCTCGGTTTTGGGCAGTAGCGCTTGCTGTTTCTCGTTGACCATCAAATAGAATTGGTGGAAATCGCGCAATTGTTGCCAACAGCTGTTGCAAAGTTTCGTCGACACCGGGTCACTCATTTTGAGCTATTATTAAAAAGATTATAGCTTTGTTAAAATGACTTCAAAGCAATTACTTACCTCGATTTGAAAATATTTGTTAATAATGTGCGAGACCTCAACTCCATTGATCTGCTCGTCCATTTTGAATATATCCACAAACTGGTTAAGATTTGCAAAACACAATCTACAAACCATTTTCGCTTTGTAGTTTGACACCTTTTATATGTGGTTTGTTTATTTTAACAATTTTCTCATATTACAATAATCATACACCAATCACAAAAAATCCAGTGTTGTTGAAAGGGAATAGACTCTATAATATAGAGGTGTCAAACTATCGATGGTACTATCGATAGTATCGATAGTTTTAATTTTCCAGCACAATCGATGGTTTTAAAATACTATCGATAGTCGCTTTACATTGTGAACTCCATCACTAACATTTCTCTTGAACATTCGAAGCGCAGGTAATTTCCCTCCGAAAATTCTTTTTGTTAAAATAGTTAAATTTTGTGCAATTTCAAATTTTTTCGGTGGTGGTGCTGATTGTGCGGGTGGTGCTAAAGGCGTGTTTTTAATACAGTTTTCGAGATGGCTGACGGTAAGAATATTTGTTAGGTGATACACCACAGTTGTGCAAACGCATAATGAGTCCATATTACATATAGTTAATATTTTTGCAGGTTCCATTAAAGATTTTATTTCTTTTTTCTTAATTTCGTCTTTAACGATACTATCGCGATAATATCGATAGTTTTTTTTTAAATATCGAAAACTATCGATGGTGTGACCAGATCAGTTTGACACCTCTACTATAATACGGTCTTCTGATTTTCAAAGGGCTGCCACGTCGCAAAACTTTGACCGGTCGCCAGCATAGTGTAGTAATTACAAGGTGGAGCCATTTTTGACACTAATCGGACCACTCTCATTAGAAGGGCGCCATTTTATATTTGTGACGTCACATGAATTTAGTGTTGGAAAATTTAAACTATCGATAGTACCATCGATAGTTTGACACCTCTGTTTGAAATAAACAATGATTTTTTTTTTGCATTCTGATTTATTTTGATTATATATGCTTGTAAATAACTAGGAGCATGGTTTTTTGTAAATTTCACTATCTACAAAACACATACATATAAGTATTGGATTCAATTGCGCTATTAGTTAGTGACACTTAGAGGGGCTTCTATTGCATTTTTTTAAGATTAGGTCTGGTTCGACAATTCTTGTGTGATTGTAGCAACCGTACCTTCGTTGTCATCTACGTCATATGTAGAAGGTTGCACAAAATAGAGATTATATTCCTTTTTCAGAACCTTATGCACACCGCAATAACATGTGAATTTTAAACCACGGGCCTCATAATCCAAAAATGTACGCACAAAATGCCGATTAGTTTCATGCACTTGTGGATGATGCAAATATTCAGGCACAGGCATCCACCGTGCTTTTGCAATCTCTCGTTCGTCAAGCTTAATTTCCAGCGACTGCGGCTCGAGTGCCACTACCACATACATATCTGAACAGCCGAAATTACCATTATGCGAATGTCGCCAACTGATCACTGTACGAAATGTTGCTTTAATGCCCGTCTCCTCGTGTACTTCGCGTATGGCACCATCAATAATATTCTCCTGCGGTTCAATATATCCGCCCGGCAATTTCCAGCTATTCTTAATCAACGCATAACGATCCGAGACAACAAGCACCTCATTGTTGGCGTTAATCACAACTGCGCCGCAACCGAGTAATGTGTGTGCATAAGCGGGCAAATTGTATGACTCATGCGTAGGCAGCCAACGGTACATGGTAACAACGCCAGTTCGAGCATGATGAAAGTCAAAGCCTGCCTGGTTAATAAAATATACAAAAATATGGGATTTATAGAAGGAAGCTTCGATTAAAACAACGAAAATGCAGGCGAACCTTAGTCAGTATGGGCACCCAGTCCGATTGTTCTTTGTAGATGTTAAACCAAATTGCACGGTTTTTGTTTGTTATCCAGTAGTCGAGTGATTCTGCAAAGATTGTTTAACTTTATAAAAAATTCTATTCATATTTGAAAATCTTTTAACTGCGGTTTACTATTTAGCTTTAGTTCAAATTCTACCGCTGTAGCGACGCATTCTTCGCGACAATCAACCGTGATGCCATTAAATCTGTCACAAATGCCCTGAAAGACATCTTTTGGTACGGCCATACTTTGATAACTGCAAATGGGCAAATTACGATACGAAAACTGTCAAGAAAATGCGCGTACTACAAACCGTTGAAAACTGTGAATGACTCGCTGATCCACGCCGAGAAAGGTGTGCTGTTGCCGATTGCGTTGCGTCGTTGCTGCAAACGTTAAGGACACGCCTCCTGCTACCTTTGCTGTTACGGACACAACCACACGCACATTCACGTTGTAGCTGTTGTATCTGACGTTTATGGATTGCGTTTGACGGGGTAGCGCTATATGTGCTATGTCACTTCTGGTGGCAATTTGCTGACTGAGACTTTTCCATGTAACGTGCAGTTGAGATGAAATTCTGCTGCACAAAAATTTCGTAGACGACATTAAATAATTGCGCAATGTTATCACTGGCACACATGTAATTTTAAATTTTATATAATTCTAAAAAATGTATTCAAATCATGTTAGACAGTAACTACAACAAGTAAATACCACACTGTCTAATGCCGATTACGAATTAAATAGTTGATGCGTTAAGGCGTTTCGAATTAACAATCAGTCCCAGACACTCGCAACGTTTTATCTCTGCGCTGATAAGCGCCCTAATTCAAATCATCGCACATATGGTAAGCAAATGAAGCACTAGTAAAATAGTAGTGTACGCGATTTATTTCCGTGCAGGCATATGTTAAGAGTGTATTGTTTACGTTACTATTACGTTACTCATTTATGCAAATGTGGTTATTCAAAAATGATACACAGTCACTTATTTAAAACAAATACATATATATATAAATAGCTTATTTACTTAATACGTGTGGGTCTAACGATTATCAAGTTATTCAATTCAAATGCGTCACAAAATTCACATGTTTATTTATGTGCTTCTTCTTTACGTATCATATGCAAGCTACTCACAACGATTGCCCGCGACGCTGATGCCCTCAAAGAGAAATGATATTGTTACTGTTGTTATTGTTATTTGTGCAGTCATCGTTTACATATGAAGGTTTGGCAACAATACATTAATTTTTGTTGTTATATATTTATTTTTATGCTTATATAAACTTTGCTTTGTCACTGCTAATCAAAAAGTGAGTAAGGCCTGAAATAATTAGAAATACTAATACAAAAAAAAAATCCTATTTAAATTGTTTTCAAAATGAAGAATCGTTAGAAATCGTGGCAGACCCCACAAACTATATATATTCTTGATCAGCATCGAGAGGTGAGTCGATCTAGCCATGTCCGTCTGTCTGTCTCTATGGACGCACAGATCTCGGAAACGATTAGATCTACAAACACCAAATTTGGCACAAAGACTCTCCTAATCCATAGGCATTGAGTTTATTTGGTTTTTTCGATATTTAACCTATAATATATAGCTGTCGTGGGAACGATCGGCCGGAAAACCACATTTACTAACAAAAACCCTTTTGTTTTTCAAGATATCGTTACTAAATTTCGGATTTAATAGTTCTAGGTCCAATAATATACATATGTCAATATTCTACTTATCGGTTCCGTATATGATAAGCTGCCATAGGAACGATCGGCCGAAAAATTACTTTTACTAAGGAAAGCTTTTTGGTTTCTTGATACATACAGTGAGTCACTTAAGTATTTTGCTTACTGGTTTTCATGCAAAAATTTGATTTTGTTGGCTTATAAAACAACAACAATGGGAAAAATAGGAAAAAAATGTTGCTCTTCTGCTAAAGGCATATTTTCACAACAAGTTAACCCAACTACGGATCATATACGATGATCCGTTAGCTAGCTATTGAGGCACAATCATTTTCTGCCGAAAATTTCGATCTCACAAAAGTATTTTGCCTCGCAACAAAGTACACGTGGTTTCCATATTTCCTATGATATCTGCCTCAATTGCGTGGAAATTATGCATGCTGTACTTGCTGCTAAGGCAATAAGTTAATGTTGTGTACAATTTCGATGTGATCGTGCTACTTTAGTAACCCAAAATGGCTAAAGGAAAAGAAATCAATAATGCGCAGAGAAAAATCCTTTTGTATCTGTATTATCAGCGTAAACCGATCCAATATATTTCTGAAATGTTTGTCCGAAGTCGCCAAACAATATTGAATTGGCGTCCATCTGCTAGCAACTCACAATGTGCTTTTCCATTACAATGAACTGTTTTTTTTTTTTGCCTACATTAAATACATGATTAAGCAACGTCAAGTGGTGAGGTTCGGAGGACCTGGGTTCAAATCTTGTGGAGGGAACTTTTTGAGTTGGTTTTTTATTTTTGTTTTTAATTAATTTGCGGCATGCGTTCAAATCTTTCTCGGGATATATGAAAATATTGAAAGTGCATTTCTTTACTTACAATTGAAATTAAACTGAATATTTTATTTTTGTCTCGCTCTCTCTGTATAATATTTATATAAAGCAACTATTGAACAATCCATGTTTCACATCAACCCAAGCGTGTGCCTAACCACACACACATTTTGTTTTTCATTTTTCCCATTGTTATTATAAGCCAACAAAATCAAATTTTTGTATGAAAATCAACAAGCAAAATACTTAAGTGATTCACTGTATATGGAAATTTTTCGGGGCACTGAACGGTTTTGTAGATAAGCGAAGAAGTTTCAAATCGACAAAATTTTTTTAGCATTTTTAAATTTACCATTCGACTTTTTTCATTACATTTATGAAACTTTAAATCAGAGGTATATTAATGCCGACTTATTAAGCGAGTGTCCACTGGCCGAATACATTTTTCTAGTAATAGTGCAATGCGTACATTTGCTGCTTACTTGCCTAGCAGATCTACGTTTTAAGGTCACTCAGTGCAGCATATGGCTTGGCATTACCTAGGTATATAATTTTACTTCAAATAAAACTGTTATAAATTCAATGCAAAAGCTCAGACTTTACTCAGTTTAAAGAATGTGCTTATATATATGTACGTTTATGTGTTATATGTGCTGTATATAAACTAATTAGTCAGTATTACTGTTAATTTTGCTAAACTCTTTAGAGTTTTGACTGTTGGCGTATGTAATCTTGCTCATTATGCTGCGTACACTTAAAAATTGACATAAACTGTAACATGTTTGACAATTTGTTTTTCTTTTTACAGTTAGCTAAATCGAGAGAAAACAGTTGCCCACCATCCATCGCTCTTTGTGAGATAATTGCCTCAAGATGCATAGTGTGTTAAATTTGGATGTGAACAAATGACAAGTAACGACTTTTTGCGAAAAACGTTGACAAGAACCATTTATCATTTAGCCAGGCCGAGATCAGCTGGCACCGTGCCGTTGGGCAGACGTAACGGCATAAGAAAGTGTTTGTCGATATCGGTTATAACTAGGCATCACAATATTTCGATTGATGCTCATTAGTAAGCAGCCATTCGTGTTTGAGCATTTCAGCGGCAGTTGCACGTTTCCTAGGATCGACTGCCAACATGGGACGTAGAAAGTCAGTGAATTCGCGGGCACGGTCGGGATGCCACAGATAACCAGTAATCAATATTTGCGTTAGGTCACGTTGTCGCAGATTCCTTATTTGCCGCAGTTCGCCATTAAAACCAAAGATCTCGGGTGAGTACTCACCAATGAGTATCAAGTCGTTGGGTATAGGTCCACAGAGCTCAATGATGTTGGCGACGTGCGTTTCATCCTGGTTAGCTGCGACCGGATGTTGTGGGTCAAAAAGGTAATCGCCTGTGGCCAATTCCCAGATGAGGCATGCTGCACTCCAGATATCCGCTGATGTGTCATAGCCAGCACCAAGAATGACCTCTACCGCGCGGTATTCGCGAGTCTGTATATCATCTGTAAAATGATGAAATCGCCAGCAAGCGTTGCCCATGTCGGCGATCTTAACGTTCACGTTACACGTTTGTAACGCTGGTTCCTTGCGACCGAACAGCTTACAGTGACGAAGAGCAGTAGGGGCGCTTTCTCGCTCGCTCGTTTCAGGACAATGATGCAATTTAGTATAGGCTGCTGGTTTGGCACGCTTGCCACAACGAGCGCCATGTGAGTGCAGCTTATTATGCCGTAGCTGTTTATGCCAACTACGGTAGCTCAGAGCGACTTCATGCTTGCGCGACTGTTCCTTAATGCGTTCCTGAACGTGCCGTAAAAACTTTGCTGGGCTGTTCAGTAGAAGCTTAACCATATTCGAGCAATCGACGAAGAGTTCATCTTCATGCTTGGCCTTCGTGACTATTCCTCCTCCTGTTCTGTGTTCAGTTTTTTTACTGCGCCTGTACGGAGGCTCCACCACGTTACCTGTATCCCTATCTATATTCGCATCACGCTTATCCATGCGTTGTACACCAGCACGTGCCGTATCACCGACTTGCTCGATCGCCTCCAACCGATCGAGGTACTCCAGGTCTTTGGTGCTGAGTATTTCCATTTCGTCGAACGCCATGAAGCTGAGTTGATTAGTGACTGCTGCTGCAACCATTGACGGTGTTAGCAGGCCCTCGCCTGCCAGCTTGAGCAGCTCTTCGATACCTTTGTCACGAAGATACTCTCGATGTTTCTGAAAGAAACTAATGCTGCGCTTCGTTTTGGCGCGCAGACGTTTTTTTTGGGTTTTTGTCAATTTCTGGCCGCACATGTAGCTATGCTGGCGGTTCTTAATGATTACTCGTCTGGTCGCCTGGTCAAGTTGGGCCGAAGCTGTTGTCGAAGGACTGCGGCGACGGTCACGACGCGTGCGTGTTACCAGATGTTTATTCAGTCGCAGATACTCGCCGGCTGCCTGGTTTGCCTGCGTACGCACTTGCGTCTCGTCCAGCACCAGAAGCACGTTCTCCGGCTTGAGATCCGTATGAATGATGTTGCACTTGGCATGCAGAAAGTCCAGACCCTCGAGTATCTGGCGCGCCATTTGCTTGACGTTGTTTAGCGGCAGCCCGCGATACCGCGAACGTTGAATCAGCGTGAGCAAATTGTCGCCGAGCACTTCAAATACTAGGCAGTGGTGTGTACCATTTTCACCGGTCACCTTGAACGTGTCGAGCATTTCGATTACGCGCGCCCGAAATGGAGATTCGACTACAGCGTTGGTATCGTTAATAGACTTGAGAAGACGTATCTCATCGCGTGCTGTTTCCGAGAAATGCTCCGCCGACTTGACAATTTTTGCTGCACAATACCGGCCACTCTGCACATCCCAGCACAGCCAAACGGTCGAGAAATGACCCCAGCCCAATTTACGCAGCACATGGTAGCGCTTGCAAAACACATCACCGACGCACACGGGATGATATCCGCCTTTGCGGTAGTCACTACTGCGCTCCTCTAGCTCCGTGGTCTTCTCCTCCGAGTGATGCGAAGATGTGCGATAGTTCTCTTGTGTTGACTCTTCGGTCGTCGCCGTATACGTATAGCCTGTGGCTTGTTCATCGTGGCCGCCGCTTGCAGGACGCACGCCCAAAGCACTCGATGTGGTCGAAGTCTCGCTGGATGTCACAAGCTCAACCACCAGATCATTGCGTATTTCAGGCACGTTTATCAACTCGAGCTGAGTACGGCCGACGTTGCGAACAACATCCTCGCTGCTAGCGCTGCCGAACACGCTGCTGCGTTCGCAATCGCGTTCGCGTTCGCCACCGCCATCGTCATCAACATAACTGTCCCTTGCCATCGCGGACGACAGTCTGCCCGCCGGGATGCGCACGTTCGGTTGCGTTGCACCCTGGCAGTCAGTGATTAACGGATAGCGACCAAGGGAACGAGTGCGCGCACGCACCATGGCGAGTCGGTTGCGTTCCACCTCGAGACCATCTGCGGCGCGGTACACTGACAGCCGTGTCAGTGAGCAGGGCGCCGACACGGTATATGTTGGCGGCTCGTTGTTGAAATCATCGCGTACACGCAGTCCGGACTTAGTTTGAAGGCGTGCATTCTGAATGTTTGCATCGCTGATTAGAGTGTTGCCTATCGGATCGATAAGAATGTTTAAACATTACAACTGAAGCTAGAATTGCGTAGGCAGTTGCGCAACTTACCTCTGGATCTCAGATAGTAGCTCATGTCTATGTAATCACGTGTAATTGAGTGTCTTAACCAAATAAAAAATTCTGTAGTAATGAGAATGGAGGAAATTTTATTGTAAATTTTGAAACTATTCGGTGAGGTATTCGAGATTGACTGAGCTGCTATGAAGTAAGTCCCGAACTATTGACAGTTCTTTGTCGGGCTGCTAATTTTCGTTAAAAAAAGAAAAAAAAAAACAAACAAAAAAGAATGTCATTGGCAAATTTTAAATCTGAAATGGCAGGTCCGTCGTAAGATTTTAGCGACATTGAAATGTGCTTGCTATCAGAGGTTTTCCTCTATAAATTGTGATTCGCAGGTGGCTTTGTGCCCAATTATCTACAATTTTTTCAACGAAGTAATTATAGGCGGCAGGCATGTAGGTGGCCTTTTGCACCATTGTTGGAAAATGGTAACTGCCCTTGCATTTTATAGAGCGACCGCTTAAATGGAAGGCAGTGTACGACTACCACTGTGCAGCCGAGGGCGGGAGCTATACCGAAGTAAACTAGATCTTCATAACACCCTAGGCTTTGGTTTGGCTTTTTAGCTTCTTTGAAGTCAAACGTTTCTGTATTCTCAGAAGTAAAAAGCAGATAAGTGCAAAAACAACAACAAAGGCAACTGCAATGTGGTCATCGGCGGATGATTCTCCCAAATTAATTTGTGTTTTTTTTTACTTACAGTAAAATTCTGCGCGTGGTCGCAAAAATGCCGTTAAAAATATATTTTGTTATATGCATCTAAGCTGGTATGTGTATGTATATTTTTTCAAGTACAAACAACATAAACTGCAGTTGTTCTTGCCGTTGTTGTTTGTCTGTTGGCTACACGCAACGAATTTGGAATTAATGAACTGAATAGTGTTTTACTGTCTGTAAATGAATAACTCTACGGAAATTTGACATTAAATAGAAAAGCATACATATTTAAAAAAAATTAAACAAATGTTACGAAACATTTTAATATTCAATTATATATTGAAGTTCACACAGTAAAAGTTGACATAATAATAATTGGCAGAATATTTATCTAGAACTTTGTAAACTTAAAACGGATAAATGGCTACAGATTGAGTTGAGACTATTTTTAGTGGCAATGCTGTAGTTTGAGGTAAGGCGCTCTCGTGGAACACTTAATAAAATATAATAATGTAGCTGCTTTTTTTTTTGGGAATCTTATAAACCTTTTTACGTGCATCGCGCGTGTGCGTGTTTGAGCGAGCTGCACATGCACACATTGATGAATGTAAATATTTACGTATGTATGCATATATATATAGGAACAACAACGGCATTAGGGAAATTTTGATTTTTATTAGAACGTTTTTATACAAAAATAATTTCGCTTGATATTATATAAAATTAACATTTTCATGGCTGTGATTTATATTTATGAGTACAATTTGGCGTAAACATTTTGTAATGCAGACGCGTCGTCCCTGCTCACTCACACTCACTCGGATCTTTGAATTTTAATTAATGCGGCGACATCAAGCAAATTCGTAGGACTGTTCGAAAAATCCCTTTTGTGTATGCAAATATTTTTGGAAAAAGTACATATATGGGACACTTGAAATTAAGCATATGATTTACGTAGTAAAAATTTTAATTATGCAAAGAAAGCAATAGCAAAACTAAGAACCCTAATTATAAACTAGATTCTTATGCAATGCAATGCAGGGGCATGAAACCAAAAAGGCTGCAAGGGGCAGTTAGGGTACGATGTGTTCTTACATTTGAGTATTTGCTTAGGTTAGGTGCGGAGAAGCATGTGAGCATGCTATGTATGTATGCGATTGCATATATATATATATGTATGTTTGTATGTTTTGTATGTGCATACTTGCAGGATGTGTTCTGTACGTTATAAAAAATCTGGAGATTTTTTTAGAATAATGGCGTATTGCGTAAGGGCGTATGCAGCTGCCAATGAAGGGGGGAAAATTTTTTTTCAAAGTTTTTGAGTTATAACTTATAAACGCTACGGGCCCTGAAAACATCCTCATGCAACACTAACTTACGTTTTTACTAGAAAAACCTAATGTATTTATAAAGAATAAAGTTTGTATAAAAATGTATGGTTGGCCGCCAATCCCCCATCGAATGCACCCTTGGGCATGCCCAAGATATGTCGTCGCCGTTTAGCACCCTGGATGGATACCGAACCAAAGTCGTTTCGATTTACGTCAGTATCGGTTCTTTTTTTTTAATTTTACTCTTGATGTGTGATTTATATCGCTTCATTTTCCACGGGGCATCTGCAAAAACAAAAGTGAGAATAGAAGTTTCACACCTAAGGCGAATGTATTTAGGAATAATTCCTGAAATGTCTCACTAGTGGGAAATTGCGTTTTCTGGATTGCCACCTTCTATGTGTTTTATGTTTATCTGTCTCACTCACGTTACTACAGTTAACTTCACTCGCAGAAATTAAATTTCGTTGGGTTGTATCAGCTGTTAAGAAATTTCTCAAGTTCGTCTTTCTTGATTAAAATTGATTTCAAAGTGAGTGAGTGAAAGAGAGAAAAACGAAGATTTCTTTAGAGCTTCTGAAAACTGTTAATTCTTAGCTTTTAACAAAAACATCCTCAATTTATTTTTATCCTTAATACTATTTTAAACAACACTTGTATTGTCTTGCATATGATCGTAGATTAGTCATAGATGCATGTCAGACATGCATCATATCGATATATACTTAGATTCGGTTAAGAAACATACCAACTGATAATAATTTCTGATACATATTTCATCTCTATCTCTATATATATATATATTATATATATATATTTGTTCTCATACTCCTCCGAAACGGCTTGACCGATTCTTATGAAATTTTTTATGCATATTCAGTAAGTCTGAGAATCGGCTACTATCTATTTTTCAAACCTCTAAGTGTTTTTATTATGTGGTATTATGTGGTATTAAAAATACATACAACCCTACAGTAAACACAACGGAGTAGGGTTTCATATTTCTGTCAAACAATAAGCCTTTTCTCACTCTCTCTACAGTTTTCGGTTATTATTAGTGTTTTAATTTTGAGTGTAATTCGCACGATCAGTTAATTAAGTGATTTACATATAACCTCTAAAATACTCAACACGTGTCACGAGTTCCCGCAAACAACGGCTATTGAGTTGTAAGTATAAATTATTTTTATACGTTTATCATAAAATCAAAAATTATTCTTTCTTATTTGTATTGTACAGTGAACAATGCCAACAAAACGCAAAGGGGCCAATTTGAGCCGTGATACAAATAAATCTAGAAGGATTCGAAATAGAAGAGCCCAAAGAACCGAAGAACAAGTTCAGGAAGAAAATACTGGAGTGCGTGTGAGAAGGTCGCAATTGCGTCAAGAACGCAACGAAGTCATGAGATTAGAACAACGACAATCACACCTTTTTACTGTCAATAGACGCAGAGCAAATGACTAACAACGCCAACAGGCACATCGAGCATTTGTAGCTACATCATTCCTGCGTCTAGCATTCCAGTATGAGCCCGATATGGAATATTATGCTCATTCAAAAGTGGTAATTGGTGCTATGGACAAAGAATGCCCGTATTGTCATGCTTTGAAATTCAAAAATGAACCAGCCGGGATGTGTTGCGCGTCTGGGAAGGTACAACTACCTGAAATTGAAACACCACCGGAACCATTGAACGGTTTGCTTATCGGCACAGATCCACATTCTAACGTGTTCCTGAAGTCCATTCGAACATTCAACTCATGCTTTTAAATGACATCGTTCGGAGCAACCGAAATAGTTCAAAATACTAATGCAAAGAACCACATAAATTTTTACAAATATACTTTATGGGCGGCGAGGACTCCGGAAGTGCACTAGCCAATCGGGTTGATGCACGTTGTGGCTACAATAACCTTGATTCATTCTTTGCCAGACGCATCGTTAGCGAGCTGGATGCTCTATTGAATGAGCATAATGAATTGTTGAAAATATTCAAATCCCACATCCACAAATTAGAAAGCGATAATTACGCTATTGTTATTAATCCTGATAAAACACCAGCTGGAGAACACATTCGTAGATTCAATGCACCTGTGGCTGACGACGTTGCTGGAATCATGGTTGGCGATCGTACAGGTGCACGAGAAATTGGCATTTGCAATGACTATTAATAAATCCCAAGGCCAAACAATGTCAGTTTGTGGCTTAGATTTGAGCACACCATGTTTTTCACACGGACAATTATACGTTGCATGCTCTCGAGTGGGTAAACCATCAAGTTTATTTGTATTAGCTAAAGACAGGCTAACAAAAAATATTGTTCACGATGTAGCATTAAGAGATTAATATTATTAAAAAAAAACAATGCTGCCAAAAAAAATTATGTTTAATATCATCATGTTGAAAAAAGGGCAGAACAACGTCTGCCGGGTCAGCTAGTATTATATAAAATGCTTCATTAATTTATTTATATTTTTTGAGTGTAAACAATTAATGGAAATTTGCACAAAATTTTAAAAATGACCACCAAATGAGGAGAAATCACGTTGTTTTGTTAAAAGTATTTTTGAACAATATGATGTCGCTGATGAACAACATGGTATCCATTTGAATGAACTGCAATTTAAAATACTTGGGAGAAATAAAGAGAATTTTGACGCTGAGTAGCAAAAAAAGATCGATGTCTGCGTGGATGACAATTCGCAGGGTAGCGATGACTGCACCTGGGCCTATCATGTTGGCACATGTTTGTTACTTCTGATGATTCAGTAAGCTGATTGCGGCCGAATAAGTAATAATAACAGGTTATTTTAGCGATTGTGCAAACAAAGATTCTGTAATTGATTTGATTATGGCATTATGGTATTTTTTTGTGTTATCTGTATTGAAATCAATTAAATATAAATGTATACATATACATATGTATGTATATACACATAATCTAAACAATTTTATTAAGAATGTGAACAAACTGCCCGAATTGCTTGAAAATGTAAACATTTTAGCCTTCATTTTGTTTATTGTGGAAGCGACTTTTAGCGCAGGCGTTCTGCTACGAAACGAATTTGACCCTCGCACCCCATTAAACTGCAGTGATGATGCCTTTTTTAACTGTTTGCACAACTGCGTAAACTTACATTGTTAAATGTTTATTGATTTTATATACATACATAAATAAGCATTATATGTAGTACCTATGAACATATTTGTTTTTTATTTCAATAGCAAAGAATAACCATACAAAAACAAAAAAAATAATCACTTATGTACACACATACTTAATAGCAATGCCCGCTTGCTTCGCAACGTTTTAAAGAGTGGTTTTTAACTTGATTTGTACCCAAAGGTGACTTAACAAATCAACATCAAACCGACGATCAAAATAAAAGCGTTGCCAGAATATTTGAATGAATTAAAGCTAGATTGAATAAAAACTAGAAAGGCAGGGCTATCGTCGGGCGTAGTCGACTATAGAAAACCCTGTACCCAATCCAAAACTGATTATATTTTTTTGTTACTTTAATATCTTTCATTCATTATCTAAGGATATCTCAAGAAAAAATAATTTTTTTTTTAGTAAAAGCCATTTTTCGGTTGATTGTTCCTATGGCAGCTATATGTTATAGTAAACCGATATTTATAATATTCGGGAATATGATTGGATATTACTTAAAATCATCAAATCTCTAAATTAGGTAACAATATCTTAATAAACAAATATGTAAATGTTGTTTTTCGGCCGATCGTTCCTATGGCAGCTATATGTTATAGTAAACCGATATACATAATATTTAGATATGTGATTGGGTATTAGCTAGAACGATTAAATCCAAAATTTGGAAACGATATCTAAATAAAAATTTTACACAATTTACTATACAAAAAACCTAAAAGTCTACCAGTAGACTGGTAGCGAGTACCTGCGCTCCACGCAGTTACATTGTAACATAGTTTTATGTTTATTTTTATTTAATGTACCCATCCTTATTTGCAACAGCCATGTAAAGTAAATACGGCAATAAAAAAAGTTTCTCCTATACATCAACTACTACGATGTACAGGACTATCTCGATAAATAATAGATTGGATTACAATTGTAAATTTTCACATATTTGTGAATTACAAATGTTGCAGGCTTTACTGTCAATTTCGCTCACATTCTATTCTGTGCTCAAAGACAAAACTTCATATCAACATGCGGCACAAAACGTCCGTAACAACAACAACGACAATTAGTTGTTGTAATTGAACGTTTTTTCATAGCAATAGCAAACAGTAAGCATTCAAAACGTTCGTAACAACAACAATGACAATTAGTTGTTGTAAATGAACGTTTTTTTCATAGCAATAGCAAACAGTAAGCATTCAAATCGTTCGTAACAACAACAACGACAATTAGTTGTTATAATTGAACGATTTTTCATAGCAGGCGATCGACAAGCACAGACGAACGTATGCACACTCAGCGACTGAGAGTCGGAGAACGTATTAAACAACGACCGTCGGGCTTGGTTGCTTGCTGCCGACTGAGCGCACTACGCATGCATGTAAATTTCACAATGCAAAAATGCTGCCGAATGAACTTCGGCCTTGTTTTCAACACGAACTATATTACTTCGTTCTTTACAAGTTGCTTGGTTTGTCAACGGCAGAGAGTCGGCAGAGTTTTGTTTTATAGTTTTGTATGGTGACGGTGACGGTGACTCAGCAAATTTGTACTGAACACCCTCGTTACCGAGAGGATAGACATAAAACTATGTCAAAAAACGAAAGAGTTTTGGTTAGGAAATTTGCTTTTTCGGCCGATCGTTCCTATGGCAGCTATATGTTATAGGTTGAATATCGAAAAAATAAAAAATAAACTCGTTATGCCTATGGACTGGGAGAGTCTTCGTGCAAAATTTGGTGGTTGTAGGTTGTACCGTTACGGACAGACAGACGGACATGGCTAGATCGACTCGTCTTTCGACTTTGATCAAAAATATATAGGGTGATATTTTAAGAGTTAAGTTTTTCAGGTTGGCAGCACTGGTTAGTAATGGCGTCCAAACATCATCTGCCAAAGTGAAAAGTTTTCAGTATACTCTGCCATTTAATCATGGAAAGACTTCAAAAAAGAAGCCGAACACGATTGAAGTCTTACAGGATAACATAACCCGCGTAATTCGTGGAATACAGGCCGAAATGCTCGAAAAAGTGATGCAAAATTCCGAATGAACCATTTGAAACGAAGCCGCGGACAACATTTACATGAAGTTGTCTTTGAAACGTAAATGGCAAAGGCCTATTTATCGATACAATAAAAATTTTTGAATATTTTAAGCAAATTTGAGCGTTTTATTCGATTTTAAGAAAAAACTATGCTTAAAAAATCACCCTTTATATACTTTATGGGGTCTGCCACGCTTCCTTCTGCCTGTTACATACATTTGCACAACTTTAATATACCCTTTACCATTTTTGGTACAGGGTATAAAAAGCTAGATCTAGCGGGGAAAGAGCTATATTGGCAACGCTGCCAATAATGTGTTAGCAGCATGCCTAAACGAAATTACATGAATAAAAAAAATAATAAATAGAGGAAATGAGCGCTAATGTATTTTTTGCTCGCAAAAATAGACATCATGCCTCGTTGCCAAGTCAAAGAACGTAAGTGCATTTTTTCTTCTTTTGTATAAGCAATTCAACATTTTAGTGCAATTTTTGTTGTTGTCATTAGAAAATAATTAAAACAATGATTCCATCTTTGTTTATGAATTGATTTAATAAGAAAAGAAAAATGTGTGTGCGGCTAAGCACAGGAATTATTGTGAAACGTATTAAGTGGCTCTTCGCCAATTAAAACCGATATTCTTCAATAGCTGTTTTATCTAAATAATATACATAGAGAGCGAGACAAGAACAAAAAATCAATTAAAATTAATTCTATTCATCTGAATTTTTTTTGTATCTTTGCTACGATTGGTTTTTGAAAACTAAATTATGATACAAACACTGTCGATTGCTGTGTATCTAAATGCCGCTAGAAAAGGGTTGATGTTTCAAAAAACAAATTCATGTCACAGACATTTCGGTTAGATTTAATCTTTTGTCAAAGTAGTGTTGTTTGCATCTAAAACTAGAAAGGCAGGGCTATAGTCGGGCGTAACCGACTATAGAAAACCCTGTACCGAAGCCAAAACTTAATATATTTTTTTGTTGCTTTAATATTTTGTATTCATTATGTAAGGATATCTCAAGAAAAAAAATTTTTTTTTTTGTAAAAGCCATTTTTCGGCCGTTCGTTCCTATGGCATCTATATGTTATAGTGCACCGATATTTATCATATTCAGGAATATGATTTGAATTTACTTAGAATCAATAAATCCGAAATTTGGTAATGATATCTTAATAAACAAAAAAGTTTTTCTCAGTAAATGTTGTTTTTCGGCCGATCCTTCCTATGGCAGCTATATGTTATAGTAAACGGATATTTATAATATTCGGGAATATTATTGGATATTACTTAGAATTGTTAAATCCAAAATTTGATAACGATTGCTTAATATAGAAAAAAGTTTTTTTCAGTAAATGTTGTTTTCTGGCCGATCGTTCCTATGGCAGCTATATGATATAGTGAACTGATATACATAGTTTTTAGATATGTGATTGGGCATTAGGTAAAACAATTAAATCCCAAATTTGGTAAACACATCTTAAAAAATAAAGCGGTTTTTGTTACTAAATATGGCTTTTCGGCCGATCATTCCTATGGCAGCTATATGTTATAGATCGAATATCGAAAAAAAAAATAAACTCGTTATGCCTATGGATTGGGAGAGTCTTCGTGCCAAATTTGGTGATTGTAGGTCTTACCGTTTCTGAGATCCGTTTGTTCATACAGACGGACAGACAGACGGACAGGCGGACAGACGGTCAGACGGACAGACGGACATGGCTATATCGACTCGTCTTTTGATGCTGATCAAGAATATATATACTTTGTGGGGTCTGCCACGCCTCCTTCTGCCTGTTACATACATTTGCACAACTTTAATATACCCTTTACCATTTTTTGGTACAGGGTATAATTACCATTTTTTGGTACAGGGTATAAAAATTGATTTAGTCAATTTAAATGTAAGTAAAGACATGCAGTTTCAATATTTTCAAAAAATTGACTAAAACCAAAAAATAAAAAACAAACTTTGAAATTTTACACCACAATCTTTGAACTTATATGCTGGGTAAATGCCCTTGCCACTGAGCTACCGAGCCTCGAAAATCTCCGTTGCTTAATTATGTACTTAAGCTGATAGATCTAAATTTCACGTTAGTTCTAAACTTCACGTTAGTTCTAAAGATGTTTCTAAGACGTTTCACATTAAATACATAAACTTACATTACATTACTTACAACTATTTTTCGAATGTCATATTTTTCATGAAAATTAGTTCAGTGGTTTTTGTCACATGATATATCAAAAAGAGTCTAAACGTTGTTTTATAAATATGTATAGATGTATGCATACACATATATATGTATGTAGTGGTACTGCTTAGAAAACATCAACTATAATTTTAATTAGTTGGCTTAGTTCAAGGAATCTACAGATAATAAGCGGCTGCCATACATAAACCTAAAGCCCCGTTAGGCAAAATGAGGATTTAATTTTGGATACTTCAGTGCAGGCAGTAGTCTGAAACTTTGCACACAACTATAATTATTTTTAGAGTAACTTATAAG
The DNA here is from genome assembly GCA_037044495.1 of Stegana nigrithorax. NCBI lineage: Eukaryota > Metazoa > Arthropoda > Insecta > Diptera > Drosophilidae > Stegana > Stegana nigrithorax. Next base: position 11,828 of record JBAMBQ010005505.1, on the reverse strand, counting down.
GTGCGAATGCTTTGTTATTTTCTTCTTAGATTGAATATTATCAGGTCAGGTCTAAATTCTATATATATAAATCTATTTATAATCGGTAATCTAATCTTTTGTAATCTAATTAGATCGTTATGACAGACTTTATCTAAGTCCTGTGTGGTATCGAATCCCACCGCTGAATAGTATGTATTTCTAATTAGTTTAATTTGATTAGCCTTGGATTGCCTTCGATGTATTCATACGAACTCTGGCAGTCAGTAATCAGTTATATACGAAATGCATTTATGCCGTTTCATTGCGAAGCAATAAGTCGATTTTGTACAACTTGCGATTTGGAGCGCATAAAGAACGCTGATTTAAATTATTCAATGACTGACACCCAGAACGTTGCCTGTCTTTCATTGCCCGAATGACTGGCTGGCTGCTAGTTTGGATTCTTTTCTTCTTATTTAACATCGTCTTGCTCGTCTGCTGCTGCTTAGTTTTGCTTTGTGTATTAGTTGTTGTGCTTGTTATTGGTGATGTGTGTGTTTTTTGGCAGCTGCGCTGATGCTAAGATGTGGCAATAAAATCATGAATAACAAATGCGACGTGTGAAGAAGGAGTCAGAGACAAAATCCTGTAAAGCAAACAAAAGAAAGATCTGGCACAAGCCATTTTGGCTACGTGAAGCAATTGCGAAAAAAACACAATACAATGCTACACAACGCAACACAACGCACGAGGCCAGACAAGAAACCGAAAAAGAAAAGGCAGTAGCATAAGCAACAACAAGGATAACAAATAGCATAAAAAGCAAGACATCAAATGGCAGCTACAGGCGCAAAAAAAACTAGAAAGGCTACTATAGAATACCCTGCACTCAATCCACAACGCAATACATTTTTTGTATGCTTTAATGTTTGTATTAAATATTTAATAAACGAAAAAGTTTTTCTCAGTAAATGTTGTTTTTCGGCCGATCGTTCCTATGCTAGTTACATATATGTTATAGGTTGATTGTCAAAGAAACAAAACAAACTCGTTGTACCTATGGATTAGGAGAGTCTTCGTGCCAAATTGGTTGGTTATAAATCTAACCGTTTCCGACATTCGTGCGTTCATACGGACAGACAAACAGACATGACTAAACCGACTCGTCTTTCGATGCTGATCAAGAATATATTTACTTTGTGACGTCTGTCATGCCTTTTTCTGCCTGTTACAAACATTTGCACAATTTCAATATGCCCTTTACCATTTTTTGATACAGGGTATAAACAAGAGAAGAGGATGACGAGAACAGCAAATGCGTATGCGGTGTACAAAGCAGTTATTGTCTATGCCCCCAAGGACAGCTGTCAGCGCAGGATAATGCCTAGCAGCACCATTTGCGTTTAACGGAAGTGGAAATGTGCCGGTAAATAGTTGTTATTACTGTGCCTGCAAAACTATGACACTACCGCCTTGTTCGTTTCTTAGTTGAGATTTGCACTTGCATATATTCATACTACGCACAAATGCATGTGTGTGTGCATATGTGTGTTATTGATATTTGGCACGTTGTTGCGGCATTTCTATGCGATTAAGATGAGATTAATGATACAGGCAGCAGGCATTAGACAACAATTCTTGACCTAAGCGAAGGTTTGAGTACGTGCGGCTTCCTGATTGGAAAGACTGCACTGAGAAAAGCATTCACAAGACGCACAACGTAACTCTTTGCTCACAACTAATTAAGTTCATCAACATTATGATGAACCCGTTGACGTTCTGCACAGCGTCTTATAACGTGGGATGTCTTTAAAAAAGGGAAAATTTTAATTAATTATTGATGTCTTTTCCCTTTTGAGACCCCGCGAGCTGGAACTAGTCACAAAGTGGCGCAAATTGTTTACCTTCAGCAAATGCCAGCCGATGGTTCTGTGAGAAGCCAAGGGGACTACTAAAATGTTTGGAGTTTTTTGAGGCTTGAAGACAAATTGTTTTACGTAGGGTAAACGCATAATTCTTGGCAGAGTTGCATACATTTGTTTATAGAGCCGAATATCGAATACGCATCCTGTGTGTGGCCAAGACAAAGAATTAAATGGAAGATATGTATATACATATGAATCTACAGACGCTTATTTACACCAAAAAATAAAACATACATTCTGGCAAGTATCACTATGCAAAAGAGAACAATGCAGTTGAATAGGCATTGCAGGATGTGTTTTGGTGATATTTTTATATTTAAGGATTTTTCGTGGTTTCGATTAACAATTGTGTACGATATAATCAATTGAAGTCAAGTCATGTCGCAGTCCTTTCACATCCTACAGCAATCGTCATGCAAGATGTGCGGCGACAAATACGATGACACGCAAGTCTTCCGGGTTGAGTTTTCGGACCACTTTATTAGCACGCTGTGTCACACATGAGTGCGAACACTCACAGAACGAGGCGCCTAGACTAGACAACATCAGGGGCATCAGCTTAGTTGTGACCATGGGCTTGCAAAGCGTGCGAACCAAATGACCTCTTCATTGTCTATGAAACAAGCTTCTAATGTGCAAGCGACTCGAATGCGATGACCTTCGCGCGCGTTTCTTTGCACAACCGATTTGCGCAAGCTGCAGTAGTCCTGTCCTCGATGAAAAATGTTAATCTATCCATCAAGGCAGAAAATTACATATAGGCATTTTTTTGTTTTCCCTTTTGATTTTTAATTTTTCTTTTATAAACACAAAAGGCGGTAGGTATTGTGTAGTGTTGTGTGCGAGGATGTGTTGCCAGTCACCACCGAAACGGGCCTGCGTATAATGCGCCGTACAACTCGCAGAATTACAACTTATAAACAGTCTCGGCGATAGATACAGATTTTAAGGCGCATCACGATTGTGAGTTCAATAAATTTCATGTTAAATCATGTGTAGACAAATGTCTTGCACGGGCATTTCGGCTGACCCTCATCTGGCTAAGCTGTGCTCATATCATGCCGCCTAACCCGAGTCGACTTGACTGTTTTAGCAGGCAATAACTGCTCTTGTCTATGTGAAAATTATAACTTTCATATAAATTAACTGCTTATGCTTTCTGTCCATACACGCAATGGCCTTGAGAGAGCTTGCAGAACTGTTTGCAAGAGAATGTAGGAGTGAAAGGTTCATAGACACTGCACCTAGTGCATCTTTATATTGAAACCATCTCTCTCATCTGGCCACCTTAAGGTCTACTTCGCAGGATAGAGATAAAAAATTATTGACTCCCATGGTTAGGAGGACTGCTCAGCTCTTACTTAAGTTACGTTTTCAAAGTTCGTTGGTGTAAGATGCTCGTTATAATGTGAGTATGTAGGACTAAAGTCCTGTAAAAACATTACCAAAAAAATCCCATGAAAAGTGTCAGCAGTTCGATGCCCGCGAGTTAACGCAGAAAGAAGAAAGTTATTGAATATTTTTTGTTTGTTGTTGTCAATTAGGTAGGTGGTTGTTGACAACAATTTAAACGAATTGTCGTCGATACTTATTTATGCATTAGGCATAATGAGACTCATAACCGCCATATGTACATGAATGCATGCTTATGTATATCCGTGTAGGTATGTGTGTGTGCTGTATGGGTTTTATGCGCGCAGCCCTTGCCGCAGTCTGTTTCAAAGTCTGTCTCTCAGTCTGTTTGATTGTCACTCAGTGACGTGTTTTTAAAACGTTTCAACAAGATGCAATAAGATAAGAGCGACAAATGTCATTTTTTACAGTAACCGAGCGGCCACATTGAGACTTTATCCGCAGTAAGCGGCATTTTCCTTTGAAGATTGAAAAGAAGTATTTCAACGAAGTTACTTCGGACAAAGTATGAAGTATACTTCTTTCTGTCTTTTTCCGCAGACGAAGTATTTTTCATACTTCACTCTTTTTTCCCAAATGTAAACATGCATGGTACCGCGCGCAACGACAAACAACAAAAAAACTATAGCGCATACCGCTCCGTAAGAATGAAGTGTGAAAAGAAATCCAAGTATACTATGGTTTTTTTGTTGTTTGTCGTTGCGCGCGGTACCATGCATGTTTACATTTGGGAAAAAGAGTGAAGTATGAAAAATACTTCGTCTGCGGAAAAAGACAGAAAGAAGTATACTTCATACTTTGTCCGAAGTAACTTCGTTGAAATACTTCTTTTCAATCTTCAAAGGAAAATGCCGCTTACTGCGGATAAAGTCTCAATGTGGCCGCTCGGTTAAGGCGATCTGCATGGTGAAGCATGTGTGCTGACAGCAGCAGCAAAAGTGATAACGCGAGAGTCGTGTGGGTTGGCTGCTCGGCTGTAGGCGATACACGCTTGCGTGCAAAGGAGAGATGAATAGTGCACTTAGACCGTGGCAGATCGCCCGGTCCTTATATATGCACAAATAAGTTAAAAGTCAATGCGACACTATGTCATACGTACATACATTCGTAACTTTGACGGTGACTTTTGACAGATTACGTGTGATACTGGTGGCCCTGGCTTTCGCTGTCGAGGGTTGCACTTTATGTTTATGTATATGTGTGCTCAAATTTGTGCACGTGAGTATAGAACCCATGGAGGTTAATACATAATTATGTGGGTTGTTGTTATTGGGATCGTCGTTGGTGGTGAGGTGTAGGCAAAACTTTTGTCGTCATTCAGCGCGTCTAATTGTCCTTGTAACGATCATTAGCTGTTGGGTTCATAAATGTGTGTTTTGTCTAATGCTCGTGGCACATTACATTGCGTACATGTGACAAACACTTCGCTAACAATCAATTAACGATTCCAGTCTCGTATTTGTTTTAATGTACACGCTCACAACAAGACGATTGCTGCAGATCCGTTTAGATTAGAAGCCATCGGTCTGGATCACATAGGATCAGTTGATCATTGTTTATGTTATGGTTAAGTTTAAGGTTTGGCGCCAGCATTGGGCGATTGTAGTGTGCGATATGCGGAGCAGAATTTCTGCCAACCAATTGCGTTGATTAATGAAGATGCCGCCAAGCGTCGCAAGGCGATGTGAAAGGCAGAACAGCTGCGCCCGCGTATGCCACGCAAATGTTTTTTTTGAAGGCGATAACAATAAGCACAATGTATATACAGTGAGTCACTTAAGTATTTTGCCTATGCAAAAGAAAAGAAAGAAAAAGTAGTATAAAGGGTATTCATTATTATTGTTATATTTTATTTAGGGTTTTTTATATTAGAAAATCATAATAAGAACAAAAACATTCAAATATTTACATCTCACAAAAGTATTTAACTTTTTTAATCATATGGCTTTAAAAATAATTCTCTTTAATACTTGGAAGGGCACCCATCATTGGCGCATTCAGCTTCTAATCGTCTAGGCATTACTTCCTCCAAATTTTGGCATATTCCAATTTTAATTTTACCCCACTCTTCTTGTAAAACTATTTTCAGTTAGTGCTTTGAAGTCACATTGTGTTTTCTGAATCTGTCTTCGAGATAGGCCCAAACATTTTTTATTGGGATAATGCTAGGATTCTGTAGTGGTGTCGGGAAATGTTTTGTGTTGTACAAAAGCTAAAGTTTATCGTCCAAAGGTGGTGGATCGTTATCTTGTTGAAAATTAAATCCGATTGTATTCAACCCCATTTTCTCAGCACTGGTGTGCAAGTTTTCTTCCAGAATGGATAAGTATACTTGCTTATCCACAATGCCGGCAATAAACACAAGTTTCCTAACACCAAGAGCCGACATACAGTCCCATACCATTACTGAGCCTCAGCCGTGTTTATAGGTAGGTATAGTTAAGAGTGTCTGCTATATTTCGTTAATTATTTATGCTGACAAATGTGAGTTTTTCCGGTTTTCCTAAAGGATTTTCCTGTATTCTCTATGGTACCACGTTCTTTCGATCTTTAATCGTTTACTATTGTTTGGCGACATCATACATTTTACAATTATATTGGATCTATACTAATTATTAAAATTAAACACGAAAATTTTGTAGCGCTTTCAAACAAAAAATATACTGAAGTGGTTTTAATAATTTAAAAAAAAAAATTACATTTGTGATTAAGAACTAAGCGGCATACTTACTTTTTCATTGTTTTTTTTTTAAATTAAATATTTTTTTTTTTTTTGATGCGATAGCATTTATAGCGCAGGTAGTGAATTTGAAAATTTATGCAATGTTACGCAACAATGTTTCAATGCTCAGTGGTATACAAAATACGTGTGCCGTATGAATTGGTGTGTGTGCGAAATCTACGAACCAATGATCTAATAATTGACCACCAGCCGAAGATGCTTCCTGTGTGTGACATCGTTGTTGTTGTTGTGAGTGAGAAGTTCTGTTTCTATTACTATGCGAAATATACTCTCTCGTTTGTTTGCTTATTATTTCATTTCAGACAACATTTCGTTAGCACAGACTTCCACATCAGAGAACTGCATTGTGTATGGATTTTTTATGTATGCTCATTCATTGACTTATTTTTTCACTCAATAAAAAATAGTGAACATTAGCGACTTGTCTGCGAAATGAAGAATCAGTTGCAAGGAATGGAACATAATCATACATGAATGAAATGAATAAAATTTTGGTTTGCACTGAACGTGAGTGAATGAGAATTCTGTTGGAGTGAATAAAACTTCGTTACTGGTGAGCACGTGTTTTTCAAATAGTACATACATATATTTTTCTTCACCGGAGTCGTAGTGTTATTATAATTCAGTTTTAAAATGGAAAGTTAAATAGATGTTGCAGATATTGAAATACCTAATTTGTGCTCCTTTTGAAATATTTTTTAAGTTTAGTTTTAAGGAAATATTGAATTATCTGAATTTTCGTTACTTTTACATTTTTTTTGATGCGATAGCAATTATAGCGGCGGTAGTGAATTTGAAAATTCATGCAAAATCGCGCAACAATTTTATCGCGAAAAAATTTTATTATCGCGTAACCAAACATTTTCTTGCTTATATGAAAACATATATTACAGTGATGCCATCGCAAAAATATAAATTTTTTGATGCGATAGCATTTATAGCAGCGGTAGTCAATTTGAAAATTCATGCAAAGTTACGCAACAATGCTTCAACTCAAAAATTCAAAAATTACGTGTGCCGTATGAAATGGTGTGTGTGAGAAATCTACGAACAAATGATCAAATAACCGACCACCGGCCGACAATCTGGTGTGACATCGCTGTTGTTGTTGCAAGAATACACACAATCACACGTTTGTTTGCCTTTAAGCAATTAAAAATGTAATTATATTCTACCAGAACCTTAGCCTAGTCAGTAAAGGCACCAGTTTGGGATATGAATGTCGTAGGTTCGAATTCAAATTTAAGCAAAGAAAAAAAAAAGTTGTAAATAAATAAAAATGTAAGATAAATGAAATTTTGACGTATTTATTTTAAACGAATGATTTCAAACTAATAACGCTATCGCATATTCCCTGTGTTTGGATATAGAGTGGTTTTTTTTTAGTATTTTGTTTAGTATAGTGTTTAAAAAAATAACAGATCATTGAATACAAAAACGTTTGTACTTTTATTGCTAATTTTGTTTTACGACGAATTAGTTGTCTTGCCAAACAAAGCTGAACTATGATCTGTTTCGTCACTGCTTATAAATATTGTGTTTGTTGTAATATAATATAAATTGTTTTATCAGACCCTAATTAGGATATTTCACGGAATTACTAATTGGTCAAAGACAAAGCATGTGTTCACTATTTTTCACAGGCTTTTAACGGGTTTGACATACGATGATGGTTACACAAGCTGAATAGAAAAAAAACGCGTAGCGAAGCAAGCCGGGATTGCTAGTACAAATGTAAAATAATTTTATTCTGTGCAGAATTAAATTCTTTGCCTTTTGCCATTTTGGATTACTATAGCAGCACAATCACACCGAAATTGATCACAACATTGGCTTAGTGCATTAGCAGCAATTATAACATGCACAATTTCCACGAAGTTATACCATAATAATAATAAGCCAACGAAGTCCAATTTTTGCTTGAAAACCAAAACACAAAATACTTAAGTGACTAACTGTTTGCATGTATATATTGGGTTGTAAAGACAGTTCGTAGAGTTTTTATGACAAAGGTTTATTTGAACAAAAAACAATATTTATGACAATAAATTAATGATGTATTCTCCTTTGCTGTTCACGACCTCGGTCCACCTCTCGACCAATTTGTTGATGCCGTTCTGCCAAAAATCGCCCGGTCCGGTGTCGAAGAAGTTGTTGAGCTAGTTTTTGGGGTTCTCTTCGACGTTGAAGGTAACACTCCTCTTTTGGTTCGACATGGAGCGGAAAAGGTGATAGTCCGTTGGCGCATAGTCTGGAGAGTAAGGGCGGGTGTTGAAAAACTTGCCATTCGAGCTCTTGGAGTGCGGCTTTGACGACTTGTGCAACATGGGGCCTGGCGTTGTCGTGAAGGAGTAGGTTTGGCCTTGTCGCTGGGGTCTTTTCAGCCTCATTCACACGGTGCAGCTGAGCAATGTAGAGGTCCTTGTTGACCGTGGAGTTCCTTTCGAGCATTTCCCAGTGCACCACGCCTTCCCAGTCCCACCAAACGCAGATCATGACCTTTTTTGGGTGGAAATCTTGCTTGACTCTCAGCTTTGGCGCATCTCCTGAAGCCACCCACTCCTTTCTTTGCTTCAGGCACCATTTCTCATCACCTGTGATGATTCGTTATAAAAAACACTGCTTGTGTCCACGTGTTGCTTTGTGTCGGGCGAGATGTTGAGCCGTAATTTGAAAGTGATTTTCTTAGTTTTTTTTCAGTAAGCTCGTGAGGCACTCAAGCTCCGAATTTTGGGTAAAACTAATTGATTGAAGGGGGTTGGAAATCGTCATCGCATTGCAGTCCATTTTTTCATCTAATTTACTGATTGTTTGGCGACCATCTTCCTTCAAAAGTTCCTTGAGTAGGCAATCGTCGAATTCCAAAGGTCGTCCGCTGCGAGGTGTGACTTCGAGGTTAAAGTCGCCATTTTTAAACTTTGCAAACCATTTTTGTGCAAAAAATAAAGAAGATATAACATCTGCCGACAGGTGCTAGTTTTGCGCAGCACGCAAATACATTGTAATATAGTTTTATGTCTACATTCGAATATAATACCGTGGTGAATAGTTGTTCGAATAAAATTGGTTTTTTACTAGAAACTTATACTCAAACTATATAGACTTTAATAGACTATATTATCACTAAGTATATGTGTTCATATTTAACTCAATAATTTTTCACAGAGTATCCTCATCAAAGACTCTGATATATTCGTTTGCGCTTTATTATTGTGTATGCCTTATGCGCTAATCGAATCTATAGAATAGATATCAATGAAAAGTATTTATTATTTAAAAAACAATAAAAATGAACTTTCTTCCAACGTCCACTAAAACCGAGAATAAACTCCTTCAAGACATCAACTCCATTGACTGCACCAAGCTAAGCTCGTGCAAACCCGTGGCTAACGGGTCTAATTTGGTGCAGCCACAAAAAATTTACAAATTTGTGACATTTTTACACAAGCAGTCACAGCATAAAAGTTTAAGCAGAGAATATGTATAATAAGAAGACGCATGACCCCGTTGAAAAAATTCATAAGCGGGCGCATATGAAAAAATAAAAATAAATTAATAAAATTTTGTATATGTAGCTTTTTTCGCTATACTGTTTGTGGCATACTCATTTTTTGTTTCGATTGTAGTTGTTGTGCTAGTCGAATGCTTTGATTTGTTGTTGCTCTTTTTACTTGATTGTAGTTGTTGGGCTACCCGAATGCTTGCATTTGTTGTTGCTCTTGTTTCTTTTTCGGTAGTTGTCATGTTTGTGTATGTGTGTGGTGATTGTCTTAATATAAGTTAACATCGACCTTAATGAATGTCTTCGAACTTACACAGAAGTTCTTACAAGACATTAACCCGGCCTGCACGCGCAGCAAGTGCAAATGCAATTCGACTCCCAGACGCGCAGTCAGCATTTCCTGTTGACAGCCAAACTCCGAAATGCGCTTAGCGCGCAAATCAACAACAACAATACATTTGGTTTCTTTAGGTAATTTAGGGCTCTTTTTAAGTAAAGCAAATATTGTAATTCAGTTTCAATTAAACCATCAAACATAATAAACGTTTTAAAAAATAAAAGAATATTTTTTTATTATTTTTATCGGTACGGAAATTAACTGGCGCCCGAGCAGGGACCTGATGCGTATTGCAAAAGTGTCCGTGAAAAATAAAATAAAAATTAAATAAATCGTTAAAATCCAAAGATAAAAAACCGAAATTGAAACTCCGTCGCTTAAACCATAAAAATTTAAGTGTCCGTGAAAAAAACTAGGTCCTGAAAAGACTAACCAACGCTGAAGGAAGGCCCCTAAGTAGTCTCACAGAAGAAGGAACAGGAGTCAGCAGAGCCTGACACGCCACGCCTCAACGGATATGTTTAAGTTACTGTAAGTTAATTAAATAAGATTTATTTTGTGAAGAAAAAAAGTGAACAATTGTTTTTGCCCGATCTAAGAAAAGAATATTAAAAATTTAAAACAAAAAATATATTAAGCTAAAATCATAAAACATTTTGAAAAGAAAAATAAGTGCATAGATTAATTTCAATTTGACAAAGAAAAAATATAGAAAGAATAAAATAAAAACTAGTCAATATAACGTAAAGCAAAATAAAAATATTTCTTAATAAAATCAATTTTTACAAAATTAATACAGGTAGAAATTTTAGTAATAAGCTATAAAATCAAATACATTTTTTGAATTGATTTTTCCCACCATATAATTATTTAATTATTTCCCAAGTGCAGATAGGCTAATAAAATTTTTATAAATTGAACACCTTTGCTTGTATTATGCCAATATAACTTCCAATTAAAGTGAAACTAACTAAAGTAAATAAAACAAAGTAAAACCAATTAAAGTAAACAAATTTGAAGTGAAATTATTCCAAGTAAAGTGATCTAGTAACGAACGATCGTAATGGCTAATCCAAACCTTATTAGACCACCTGTTTTGAATCCTCCACCCCCAGTCGTCGACCAACCAGATAATATTGCACCACAAATTAGTGCATTAGTGACCGAATTTCTAAATAGTCAAGGCCAACAAATAATAAATCAAATAATTAACCCTATTACTGACTTCGCTAACGTCCCAGACCAAACTATCAGACCAGAGCTAAGAAACCAATTCCAAGAATTGGATAAGATACCTGATTTAGTCAAATGCCTTAGAGAGTTTTCAGGCAAGGTAGAAGAATTTAGTTCATGGAAAAAGAACGTCGACAGAATATTTACTATTTATCAGTCGTTGCAGGGAACGCCAAAATATTTTGCTATTTTGAGCGTCGTTAGGAGTAAAATTGTAGGAACAGCGGACACTGTGCTAGAATCATACTGCACACCGCTCGACTGGAAATCTATTTCCAGATGTCTCACTCTACACAATGGAGACAAGAGAGATATCAACACACTAGAGTATCAAATGACTAGTCTCTCGCAGGGTAATCAAACTGATCAAGAATACTACCATGTAGTATACCAGCACCTTTCACTAATACTGAATAAAGTAGGGTGCATGGATTTGAACCAGGAAGCAGCTTCACTCTTGACTCGTATCTACAGGAATAAAGCACTGGATACGTTTATTAGAGGACTAAGAGGAGATTCACCTAGGCTTTTAGCTATGAGGGAACCATCAGATCTACCACAAGCTTTGCACTTGTGTCTGAAACTAGAAAATCAGAGTTTTAGGACTAGTTACGCAAATAGCGTACCACCTCGTAGGTCACCGACCCAAGCTTAACCACCGTTCCCAAGGGTTAATAATACTCGTCAACAATTCTATCCTCAGCTAGCTTTCTT
>JBAMBQ010005504.1:0-29108 GCA_037044495.1 Stegana nigrithorax | reverse complement strand
AAGGAGCCCGTTCTTTAATGCCGTTATTAATTGGTAAGTATATTTATATTACCTTGATAATTTTTGTTTTTGTAGGCGATTTTACTAATGTATTCTATATTTGTTCATAGAAAAGCGAGTAATTGACTCTCAGGAACGCCGACCTCAAGCACACAAACACTGCGCCTTGCCTTGAACCACGGTAAGTCACCACAATATGTTTTGAATTACGAGGGTTTCCTTTTATATTTCGGGATTAGAGAACAATAATAAATATTAATCATCGAAAATAGCTTTATTGTTTTTCAAAATATTCTCCATTAAGATCTATACACTTTTGCATGCGTTTGAACCAATTGTCGAAGCACTTTTGCCACTCTGATTGAGGTATCTCCAAAACATGCATTCTGAACGCATCAACCGCTTCTTCAGGTGTCGAAAAACGTTGACCTCTCATTTTATTTTTTTCGTGCCAAGTCAGGACTATACGGCGGATGACTCATCAAATCGATGTTATAAGTGCTCAAAAATGCAGTTATTTGAGCCGATGTGTTAGAGCTCGCATTGTCGTGGTGAAGAGTGATCCGTCTTCGGCGGTTGGTTTTCCAGATTTCTTGGAAGACAACTGGCAAACAAATAGTTGTGTACCACTCAGAATTGACTGTTCTGCGTTGTTCTAGTGGTACGAAATGTCCAGTTTTTCCGAAAAAACAGGCGACCATTTGCTTGGAAGTGCTTCGTGCGCAAGCAATTTTTGTTGGATTTGGCTCATTTTGAAACACCCATACAGTCGACTGCTGTTTACTTTCGGGCTCATACGCGTAAATCCACGATTCATCACCTGACACGATGTCATAGACGTGTGTGTTTCGAAGCACCGCGATCGTATTTTTGGAGCATTTCTTTCGACCAATCGACACGAGCCTTTTTTTGAGCGATTGACAAATTATGTGGGATCCCACGCGAACAAATTTTTTGACGGTCAAATGTTCATGCAATATTGAATGTATGCTGGTCCCACTAATGCCTAAGGTTGTCTCAATCTCACGATAGGTCACATGACGATCTTGCAATATCAGTTGGCGCACAGCATCAATGGTTTCCGGAACCTCGGTTGAATTCATGTCAAAACGTTCTGAGTACGTATAACCTCAAAAATGTCAAACTTTACGATAGAGCTGGCAGTTGCCAGATTGCAACACTAGAGTTGCCCAATCCCGAAATATAAAAGGCAACCCTCGTACCATGTTCTTTCGATCATTTAATTGCGATTTCTATTGTTTGGCGACTTCGGACAAACATTTCAGAAATATATTGGATCGGTTTACCCTGATAATACAGATACAAAAAAATTTTTCTCTGCGCATTATTGATTTCGTTTCCTTTAGCCATTTTAGGTTACTAAAGCAGCACGATCACATCGAAATTGTACACAACATTAACTTATTGCCTTAGCAGCAAGTACAGCATGCATAATTTCCACGCGATTGAGGCAAATTTCATAGGAAATATGGAAACCACGTTTACTTTGTTGCGAGGCAAAATACTTTTGTGAGATCGAAATTTTCGGCAGAAAATGATTGCGCCTCAATAGCTAGCTAACGGATCATCGTATATGATCCGAAGTTGAGTTAACTTGTTGTGAAAATATGCCTTTAGCAGAAGAGCAACATTTTTTTTCTATTTTTCCCATTGTTGTTATTTTATAAGCCAACAAAATCAATTTTTTGCATGAAAACCAATAGGCAAAATACGTACGTGACTCACTATATATTTATGTAACTTTTAGACAAAATGATGTGCTTTACCACAAACGGAAAAAACTGTACTGTTTTTATTATTTATTATGATTTTTATTTAGTGTTATCTGTGACATTAATTAGTGATCTTATGTTTTTAACCCTGTAAAACTGTACCATTTTGTTGTTGTTTCTTTTATGTGGGACGTAGACTTTTTCTCTTTGCTTTATGTAAATGCACAGAGACTGTTAATCATATCAGTTGTCTCTGGTAAAAGACAATACCAAGAAAAAGAGTAAACAACAAAGTCTGTTATGAACATGAAATGCTTTGCACATGTGCGAACAGTGCAAAACCAGCAACAAAACCACGTAGCAAAATTTAATGTTAAAATCGAGCTCAATCTACTCTCACTGGAGCGACATGGTACATGAATGCATACATAACGACCCAATGGTCCCAATGGTGAAAACTGAAACAGATAACATTAAAGAACTAGAAGCGCAACCGAACCAGCTTGCCAGAATTCTTGCACGGCAAGCAACTAAAACAAGACTCAGAATTGCTGAGAATTTACTTTAGTTGCCTATTTATGCCAGTAAGGTTTATATTGGGTGGCTAAATGAGGGGCACATATGCCGCAACTATGCTGCTCGGTCCGCAAGTTCGTTATCTTTTAGGTTTGTGTGGCCAGGTATCCACATAAGTCTAATTCTAGGTGCAGACGTAGTTAGTTCTGATCTGAAGATTGTAGGATAATAGCTTTTGTTGTTGATGTTGGATATGGCGTCTAAGGCCGATAGTAAGTCGGAGCATATAACATAATTATTTTTTGTTTGTTTTGTTAGTTTTATTGCTTCCAGAATTGCTACAATTTCAGCCATTAGAACTGAGGAGTAGTAAGGTAGGTTACCTTATTTAAGGGTAGTTGTTTCTGTGGTCATGGCGTAGCTAGTTATTTTGTTTTGTTGAGAACCATCTGTATACAGAAAGTTGTGGTTTTTGCATTTGGCTTTAATGTATCCAATCATTTGTCCGAATGTATGTGGAGGAGATGAGTTCTTGTTTAGTATTCTAAGTGATGTGTCAATTATACCGCTTGGCAAGAGCCAAGGCGGCTCTTTTTAGTGTGTTTTAAGCGGTTAATACGGTATGCTGTTAGAAGTGCATATTTCTATGGATCGTTGAATAACGGAGACTACTTTGGGTTTCTTAGATGGATTTTGTGGAGAAATGAGTTTGTAAATAGGGGTATCTATGGAGTTTATTAAATTTTTGTATATTTTGGCTGTAAGGTGGTCTCGTTTCTGTTCAATAGATGATATATTTGACTCGTTAATCAAATTATTGATGGGTGTTGTTCGCCTGGCTCCTGATGACAACCGGATGGCAGCGTTAAATGGTGTTTTTAGTTTGTTGAGTGTAATTTTGTGTATGTGGCCGTATACGAATAATGCGTAGTCAATTTTAGAAATTAGAGTTGATTTTGTTATTGCCAGTATTGTTATAGGATTGTAGTAGCATTTAGTACTGGCTAAGCATTTGATTATGTTTAGTCTTTTTAAAAGGGCTAGTTTTAGAATATCAATGTGGGTGTTCTATTTGTATTTGTTGTTTATTGTGAGGCCTAAAATTTTTAGATGTGTAACTTGGGGATTTGAATATTGCTGCATAATATTGTGCAGTTACAGTTTGTAGTTATAATATTTTACGTAATATATAATATTCATATAGTTTTAATCTTAATATACAATAAGCATAATAATGTACAGCACTGTACAACAACACAATATACAAGCACTGTACTTTCAAGTAAATCAAACGCAGAAAGCTTAAGCTAAGCAACGTGTATGAGTATCGAGTTAAAATAAGCTAACTCTCCACAAGACGTAACCGGCACTTAGCACTCGGCACACCGTAGCAAAGAAAACGTCTCAAGCACATAACAATATTCCCAAGCGTAATTAGATTGCGCCACAGAGCGTTGACCACTGACGCTTGGTGATATTGAAACGCGTGTTGCTTTGCTTATGCACTGCACATTATTATGTAATATGCAAAGTAAGCATATATGCATTTGGAAAAACCAAAGCATATAAGATCGCTCTGCCAACGCCATCAAAATATTGTAATGTAGATATATAAGGCTTAATATAAATAAGAGCGGTGCCCTAAGAATCGTTTGGATATTCTTAGCTGGACCATACTGTCTGTCACTTCTGCTGGACCATACTGGCAGAATATGAGATCACTTGCGTTTTATCTGTATTAGGTTTTAGGATAGGGATTGTGAGTTTAATTTTATGGCTTTGTGGTATGAAAGTATTGAAGATAATATTATAGAGCTGTATAATTCTGTGCTTTACGGGAGGTGACACGTTCTTTATTAATGGGTAAGAAAATCTGTTAAGTCCGGGCGTTGCTCCCTTCAATGTGGGGAAAGCGGAGTAAAATTCAGTAAATGTTATTTCTTTGTCTATTTGAAGAGCGTTTTTTCTGATTGTGAGGTGGTTGTCTGGTTGTTGTCAATGTTATTTATACAGTGTATTGTTTTTGTAAGGTGAAGATCG
Organism: Stegana nigrithorax; assembly: GCA_037044495.1. Classification (NCBI taxonomy): domain Eukaryota; kingdom Metazoa; phylum Arthropoda; class Insecta; order Diptera; family Drosophilidae; genus Stegana; species Stegana nigrithorax. The sequence continues at coordinate 24,819 of JBAMBQ010005504.1, read as the reverse complement.
CAGAATTGCCTAATGTTCTTCCAAATTTTGAATGTGGGGGTGTTGGGTTGCATTTCTGATGTAAATTTTATTGTGGAGCACCTTTTGCTGAGATTTAATTCTCGCCTTAACTGGTCGTTAGCTTTTTTTAAATTAACAATATTTTATTAAGTTATATTTTTTTTTCAGGGCTCTCAAAGTTTTGAATTTTTGTTTCCTTAAGATGGCTAATTTTTTGTTCCACCAGGGAACGCTGAGTTTGGGTGTGTTAGGAGAGGTTTGCGGGATGCTATGGTGTGCAGAGTTTCGGATTATTCTAGTGATGTTGGCGTTTTCCTTATTTATAATATGTCTAATGAGGGTTGCTATACCATTGAGGTCCTTTATGGTTTCCCAGTGAGTATAAGGTGCAATATCTGCTGAGCAAAAAGTTAAGTCTATGCGCGTAAATTTATTGTGAGCACTGAAATGTGTAGGCGATTTGTCATTTAATAATATAAAGTTAGATTTGTCTAGGAACTTGGCTATTATTTTTCCTCGTTTGTTGTCATGCTGCGAGCCCCAACTCTGGTGCCAGCTATTAAAGTCTCCAGCGACAATAACTGGGTAGCTGAGTGTTGAAAATAGGTTTTCTAAGTTGGAGTATGAAAATGGTTTTGTTGGGGGAATGTATGCTGAAATGATAGTGATTCTTTCTTTTGAGTCGATTATGGTCGACTATGGCTTCAAATTCATTGCTGATATTGATTTTGGTATGCTGTAATACTTTATGTATCAGTAGTTATCTATTTGAAGGTTGGTTTGATAGAATATTGTAGTTGCGAGCTATTGGGGTAAGGTGGAGGTTGCGGATATATGTTTCTTGTAGGGCTATAACGTGAAGGGACTGTTGTTTAATGATGTTTCGTAACTCGCTATAGTTGTTACTGTAGCCGTGAATGTTTCATTATAAAACTTTAAGGGTCATTATGGTAAAGGTTAAGAAGAATAAGGTTAATGTGTTTTTGCGTTTGTATAAGCGAGTTTGTGATAATTTTTTTTTTTTTTTGTATAATGATATGGGGTGGTGACTCCGTGACGCTGGCGCCTTCAACGGAGAAATTGGGTTTGGAAGCCGCGTATGCGGCGAAGCCGCCGGTGCCACAGCGCCACCTTGCTTTGCGAGATGAAAGTTTATTAGAATTCGCTATCACTGTTTGATATGGTATCAGATTTTAGTTTCTTAATTCCGGGAGGTTTGTTTTTTTTAGTGGCGATGCTAGTTTGTTGTTTTTTTTTTTTCTTTGGGAAATGGGTTGATCGTAAGTGTTGTAGTGAGCTATTGGTGAGTAGAGTGGCTGATTCGTATAGTGTTCTCTGAGGGGTGGTTTTCTTAGTTTCTAGTGATGACTGTAATATTGCGATTAAATCGTAGGTAAAAGCCTTTGCTTTGTTGAGTTTGGGCCGTTGAAGTATGGTTATTATCTGTTTGCTTTTGATTTATTGTGGGGGTACTGGAAGTATGCCTTGTGTCACTGGTTGACTTGTTGATGAGCGCATTGGCGTATGATATGTTTAATTGATTGTGTCGGGATTGATATATGTTGAAAGCGGTTTTATGGTCAACTTTTTCGTTCATTTTGATGGCGATGATTTCTTGATTTTTGATGAATGTTGGACACTTTCTGTCCAGAGAATTGCCGTGGCATTTATATTAGTGGTGAATCTGCAGTTTATGCATTTTTATTTTCTTGACATGTTTCGTTTTCTTTCGTATGAGCCTTTTGTGAGCATATGGTGCAAGTTTTTGTGCTTTTACATGTAGGCGTTGGATGGCCAAATCTAAGGCAATTTTTGCATCGAAAAGATAACGGTATATATGGTCGTACGTGCACCTCTTCATATCCTATTATTATGCTCTCCGGCAGATTTAATATTTGGAAAGTGAGAATAATCAGGCCAGATTCTTTCAATGTGTTGTCTACTTTTTTTTGAATTTTGTAAATTTGGCAGACTTTCTGACTTTTTAGTTCATCAGGTATTGATTTTTCGTCGATGTTTCGAACTTCATTGGAGTAAATGACTCCATTCGTATGGTTTAATGTTTTGTGTTCCTTGACAGATCCCTTAAGGTGTGAAATTCTTCTAAGAGAAGAAGATTTTTTGCTTGTTTTGTTGTTTTAGTTTTCACTAGGGAGCCAGCTCTTGTTTTTTCGCATGTTTCTACTTTTCCGTTACATGTATGATCGAGTCTTTTTTTTATTATAAACGGTGACATGTTCTCAAAACTTGTCCCATCTTCTGGTGTAATTACTAAAGAGTGATTTTTTAAGCGTAGTTTTTTTTAAAAATCGCATAAAACACTAAAATTTGCTTAAAATTAAATTTATTGTACCGATAAATAGGCCTTTGCCATTTACGTTTTAAAGACAACTAAATGTTATCCGCGGCTCCGTTTTAAATGGTCCATTCGGAAGGTCCAATAACGCTCCTTCCACGGTCGTCTTTAAAGAAAAATTGACCGATGATGCCACCAGCCCATAAACCACACCAAACTGGTGTTTTTTCGTGATGCATCGGTGTTTCTTGTATTGCATGTGGCATGCGACAGTTTTGCTTATTTACATATCCGTTGAGCTAGGTCGATTTTGACGTCCTGTTATGGTCGTAACAAACGGTGCACATTTTTCACAGAGCACGAATTTTGATAAAAAATTTCAATAATTTGCAATCGTTGCTCGTTTGTAAGTCTTTCCAGATTAAATGGCAGAGTATACTGAAAACTTTTCACTTTGACAAATGACATTTGGACACCATTACTAACCAGTGCTGCCAACCTGAAAAACTTATCTCTTAAAAAATCACCCTATATTACTTATTTTCGAAGTGAAACTTTTTTAGCGAGGTGTAAGTCCGAAAAATAGGTAACAGAAATCAAAGGCATGATGCTTCAGAGTCGAAATGGGGAGACGGACAAAACAGTGCGCATTGTCTTGTGCGTGGTCCTCTGCAGCATAGAGAATGATTGTTTACGCATGAGTAAGAGAGAGATAAAAAATGCTTTACTGATTGTACTGATTCGTGAGCGAATATAAAATTTACTCATCTATGAAATAATAAGCAAACAAACGAGAGAATAGATTTCGCTCAGACAACATTTCATGTTGCACACGCATACACACACATTGCTGTGTAATACTCATAGATCGTTTCCTTGCTTAGCTGCTGCTAATAAGGGTGGAAACATTAAAATGGAAATGGATTTGTCATAGAGGTGATTATGCGTGAGCAATGTGTGTCCGAGTCTAAGTCTGATCAATTTAGAAAAGCTTGAGCGGGGGAAAGAGCTGTTGAATGTGTAGTGAGAGAAGTCGCGAAGATTGGTTCTATTTGTGTTCATTGATTTATAGTGGGTGATGGAAAGTTTCTAAATGGAGTTAAGTTTATTATGGAAAAAGATCTTTTCAAATTTAGAAATGTCAGGCAGGTTGTGATTGTGGTGAAAAGTGAGACGTTTATTTTGCTTCTTTATCTGCTGTTTCATTACCTGTGATCCTGGAGTGTCCACGTAACCATATAATTATAATGCGTGGGTGGATGAAGGATTTGTCTAATAGATGAGGCATAGTAAAAGTCGTTTGAGTAGTTTTGGATTGAAGTTATGGCAGAAAGGGAGTCTGAGCAAATTGCATATGGGTTTGGTTTGGTTTTGATTAGGTTAATTGCTTCCTATATTGCTATTATTTTAGCGGAGTAGATGGAGCTATAGTAGTAGCTATAGTAGTAGTTTTAAAGGCTCCAAATGCGAGCACTAAGCGCATAGTGGTAGAAAGTTTTTATTTTCTTGTCTAGTCTATTTTATACATGATTAGTCAATGATGTTGATTAATGTAAGATGGTTGTTGTTGTATTTTTTGTTTGATAAGCATTTGATATTTTTTAATCTATGAGAGAGTGATAGAGGAAGTGCATTTATTTGGTCACGCCTTGAGTAATTGTTGTTGAAGACTAGGCCAAGGAGGGTTCGGGGAGATTAGAAATCTACAGGTTTTTTTTTCCTGCAGAAATGAATATGTTTGCATTTGGAAAGGGATAATTATGCCTAATAATATAGACACCATTTATGTATTTCGTTAAGAAGGTTATTTAAATCTAGAGTATTAGTATTGCCAATATTTTTGATTATGAGGTAGTCATCTGCATAGGCAAGGAAGTCAAATTGGTTCTGCATAATCTATTGTAAGCTATAATGAGTAATATTACTGATAGAGGTGAGTCTCGTGGGATTCCGTTGGATACCCACGCTGAGTAGTGATTATCTATGCAAACTGTTATTTTCCTATTTGACATAAAGTTGTAGACGTAGGTGATGATTTTTTGGCCTATTTTCCAGTATTTTAATTTGTCAGTTTTGGTGTGTACGCCTATTTTGTCAAATGCTTTTGAGAAGTCGGTGAAATTCCTCAAGGTATGGCTTTTTGTTGAAAGGGAGGATGATATCAGATAATCGAAAGATAATTTGGTGGGGTTTGTAACGTTGCATCCCCCAACGTTGGTAAGGGATGAATATGTTTAAACATCGGGTAGGATACCCTGTCGCGGCTTGGTGTTTTTCCTTTCAATTTAGTTAGCGTAATCTGAAGTTCAATATGGGAAATTTGATTTTTTATTATTATGGGTGTAAGATGTAAGAGCAGAAGAGGTATGTTTATGTTGGAGAAATTTTGGGTGGAAATTATTATCATCTGACTCTAGTGACCAGTATTGGAAACATTCATCACATATATTTTGTTTGTTAGTTAGGTAGTTTTGTAGGTTAATGGAGTTAAGACAGTGAATTGAAAGGTTTGGTTTGGTGCCACAAAATGATATTTTTTGGAACTATATGTTCCGGATCTTCGGAAGGTTTAATTTTAGAAGTTATCTAGAGATGTTTTTCAATATTGATTTCTCTTTTCAATAATGCCTGGGATATTTTAAAGTTGATAATGTTGATGGTATTGATTTACTACCTCATTATGTACCATAGTCGGTTTCTGTTGGTTTTTAGTACCTGTAGTTTATCATTCCACCAGGGGACTATATAACTTTTCTTTGGGTTAAAGTTTGTTTGGATGGATAATCTTTGTTAAATTGGCTGCACCATTGTTGAAGTTTGTGCTGACGGAGAATTGGTTGGATAATTCTTTTGAAGGGGTAGTAAAGGTATCGCAATTGGCGTAGTCAGTTTTGAATTTGGGGGTAAGTTTGGAAATAGGGTTTGAAGAAGGAAATAGTGTAGTAGTAATAGGGAAATGGTCACTGCCGTTGAGATAAGGATCAATGAGCCAAGATGATTGAGTAGTCAATGAGGGGGAGGCTGGGGTAAGGTCAACATGGGTAAAGGTATGGTGGGTACTGAAGTGAGTGGGTGAGCCGTCGTTAAGGATTATTAAATCTGATCTGTTAATGAATTTGAAGATCGTGTTACCCCTGCGGTCGTTGACTGATTAATGCCACCAAGTAATGTCACCAGTGATGATTGTCGGTCTGGTTATGTTACCGAAGTGTTTGTTGGATAGAATATAAGCACTGTTGATATTGAATTTGGTTTTGGATTGAATCGAGATGCCAATGGCTTCATGGTAGTCTGCTATTTGAAGGGGGTAGTGTTGAAGAGAGTTATGAATTAGAAGGGCGACGCCTCCATAGGAGTTGGATAGTGAGTTATGATGGTAGAAGGAGTAGTTGACAGGGGTGGGTATGTTGCTTGACGTTTTAAGGTGAGTTTCTTGAAGTAAGATAATTTTTGGGTTGCGTTGTTTGATTTAAATAAGCAACTGGTTAAAGTTGTTGGTGTAACCATTGAGATTCCATTGTTGTGAAGTTAATTAAGTCATCTCAATAAAAAAAAAAATAAAAAAAGGGTTTAGTTGTTTTGAAGGGTTGACGAGTGTCAGTTGCGTAGAATAAACACTGTTTTTTTTTTTTTTGCGAGCCCATTACGGCGAGAAATGCCGGTGGATCAGGGCTCTGGTGAGTAGAAGCGCTACGACGTCGGTGGCCTCAACTAAAAGAATGGGCATAAAGCCTTGCATCAGTTGTGGTCGCCGAAGCCGCAGCAGTTCTATGCTTAGTGAAATGTAAGTTTAAGTGTTGTTAACATCACTAAATGTTGTGTGATCTAATTTTTGACTTTGAATTTGTACATGTTTCGTTTTCTGCAGTGTGCACTTTTTGCGAGTAGCTTTGGCTCTTTTTTCGTTCTTGAATGTGAAGGTTGGGTGGCCAAAAAAAGTTTTAGTACGTTCCTCTACTTCACTTGGTTTTTTACTCCTCGTTGCACGTTAGAGTGAATTTGTTTTGTTTATAATTTGGTGGTTTTTCCGTCACTTGGTTATTTGTTAAGTATGTATTATTTTTTTCCTTAACAAGGGCAACAGAAAAAAATGCCAATCTATAATGATACTATTTTTTTTTGTTTAATTCTAATCAGATTAAAAGTTTTTATTAACGAAACTAGAAAATTGTCAAAAAATTTGACGCGTCTTTATGTCACAGGGTTGTCAACTCGACTGCGCTTTCTGCTTTTTATGTGTCCCTGGTATGAAAAGTCTTTCATCGACCGTACCGTCTGAAATACACGTGTTTGTGTGTGCGTTGTAATCATTTTAGAAGTTTCACTTGGCAAGCTAGACCATATTTCTTCGTTTTGAGAAATTATTCTGCTTCTTCCTAATTGTTACGGGCATTTTATTCTGCTTTTTATGTATGCCTGGTATGAAAAGACCGTCGAATTGAATTTGTGTATACATACAGACTGCACCACCTGCAATGTGTGTATGTTATACACTCATTAATAAACGAATTTGTCATGATTATAGAAGTTTCAAAATTCAAAGTCGTTTAAATTTCTTTCTTTCAATATATTTGGTGCTTCTTCTTAATTGTTATGGCCATTTAAATTCTCAAAGGTGCTCCTGAACACTTTGAGCGTATAAATGATAAAAGCCAAAGCCAATCAGAATATTTTGCATTAATCATGCATTATTTGTGATAATGATTGCGTGAAAAATACATTTATTGAATAATGATTCAATTATTCAGTTCCAATTCCAGTTTGACACGCATTTAACTGAACTGCCATTGAATTGAAACACCATTTCGTTTGGCTAGTAGGAGAGTGCTAAAAACACTTCAATAAGGAATTTGCGTAGTCAAAGTATGCATAGTTGATGGAGATTAATTATATATATATATTATATTTTATTATATCATACACGTGCATAGCCAAAAAATTATGAAACCTCGCATCGCACCATCGCAGTTAGAAACGAACAAGTATAATAGTTAACCGCTGAAACAGACATGCGAAAAATTCGCGCGAAAAAAACAGTTTGAGAGAAATTTCGCAGCTCTTTGCGATTTCGCCAGTAGTGGCGAAATATACGTGAGCGAACTTGGAGCTGACAACCTGGAGTCTGCACGAAGTGCAAAACTATTGACAATATTTTTAGATTCCACAATCAGCTGTTTACAACAAAAAAATGTAGATGAGAAAGAAGCCGTTGAGTTCGTCAGCCAGAAGAAATTCTTAAAGAATTTTAGTTTGTATTATTGAATACAACTGCACCATTTCAGTATATTTTTATAGCGCTGCTAACAGTAAAACAGCTAATTATAATTTCTTTTTGCATTGCGAATCCATTTTTACACAATTTTGGCCCAATTTCCCAGCTAAAACAAATGTTGCGAAATTGTTTGACTCGCTTCGTCTTTTATGCTAATTCTAAAACTTAACAGTTCTCGTAACAGAGCTTTGGTACACTATCTACGTATAAGTTGTCTCTAGTCTTAGGGTCTAAGTTGTAAGGTCTGCTGTTCGATTTCTTGGGTGACAACATTGAAATTTCTAAAATTTAAACAAACATTTATAAAACCAAAGTTATCATCAGCAATTAGACAAAGACGAGTTGATCGCTGCTATTGGTCGCTTCTGTTGATCTCTGCTGTTGATCACAGTTTGGGGCGCTGTTAATTTACAGAAATTAAACTATATCAAAAAAACAAACATATTTCAATGTATATATGTAAAAACTTGTATATACACAATTGAATATGGATTCATAGCATTACAACAACATAAATTGAGCAATCAAGACTCCCCCAAAAAATTGTGCGCAGTTGTTAATTACATGCATGTACATACATACGTATGCTCTTATGTGTCATAGGCACGCTCACATAGGAAAAGACAATCAAAATGACAGTCAAACGGGCAATGATGATGAGAACCCCTTCATTTTCATGTATTACGGCTTTTGACATCTTTTTTACGGTTGTTCAATTTTGAATTTATTTTAATTGAATTCAAACCAAGCATTTCACTCAGCGCCTCAATTCAAACGTTAAGCAACTCACTCAATTCAATTTAAAACAATGCGTAAATCCACGATTCATCACCTGACACGATGTCATAGACGTGTTTCGAAGCACCGCGATCGTATTTTTGGAGCATTTCTTTCGACGATCCAACGCGAACAAATTTTTTTGACGGTCAAATGTTCATGCAATATTGAATGTATGCTGGTCCCACTAATGCCTAAGGTTGTTTCAATCTCACGATAGGTTACATGACGATCTTGCAATATCAGTTGGCGCACAGCATCAATGGTTTTCGGAACAACAACTGAGTTGAGTTAATCCACGTCGAAAGTTGTAAAAAATAATCGCACCAAAATTTTCACGATTTAATTCCATTTTTTGGGCGAGATGGATCTTTAAAGTTACTGTAAACAACACAAATAGCGCTCGTATGTCAAAACGTTCTGAGTACGTATAACCTCAAAAATGTCAAACTTTACGATACAGCTGGCAGTTGCCAGATCGCAACACTAGGGTTGCCCAATCCCGAAATATAAAGAGCCACCCTCGTACTATAGAAGAAATTCTACAGTACACTAAGCAAAGCGGACAAGTTTGGAGGCCTGTTTGCATTAAAATACCGTCGTTATAAGGCAGCAGCCCTACCACCGATCTAGGAAGCTCTGGTTTAATTTCTCATTGTGTCTGAATACTCACCGATTCGTGTATTCACAAGATCAACCTCGGATATTAATAACAACAACAAGATAACGACAATTTGCAAACGAAAAAGGATACGAGTAGGACAATGGAATGTAAGAACACTTTTTCAAGCGAGAAAATTTGCAATGCTGACAGCAGAATGTGACATATGTGACTGAAAATAGATATCCTAGCTGTAAGAGAAGTTAGATCGAATGAGTGTGGAAAAATTAAAAATAACAGGGGCGACCGACTGCAACTAACTGAGGGCGTTGGCATATATCTTAGCGAAAGCGTTAAAAATGTAATGATGCCATGGAAAACTTGGAATGGAAGAATAATCAGCATACGTTTACGAGCTAAAGGACAAAATGTCTCGATTATACAGATATATGCACCAACTTAAGACAGTGACCCAGATGACAAAGATAAGTTCTACAGCATGCTAAATGGAGTTCTGGATGTTGCTATTAGGCTGCGAGACTTGGCACTCTACAACTGCATATACGAGGAAACTACAAGCAATGTCTACGTGCTTTTTTGCGAATTTGGTGGCGAAGAACGATTAGCAATCAGCGACTCTGGCAAATCGGCGAGCAGGACCCAATTGAAATAGTTATATGGAAACGAAAATACGGATGGCTGGAACATACCCTTCGCAAAAACTACGACGAAATACCTCATGCCATAATAGAATGGAACCCCCGAAGCGCAAGATCCAAGGGGATACCCAAAATGACATTCGGTCAATAAATAACCACAGAACCACAGCAGCTGTTAAGCGAGTTTCTGCTATTGTTTTTTTTAACATTTTATGTAAGTGACAGAGAGATATTCAAAGGCATTTCATTACATTTCAAGTACGTATGTAAGAAAAACAATGTTAGCCACTAGTTTTCCGTACGTAAAAGACGTTGTCTTAAGTTAGTTTGGTGTCAGGTTCCATGGGCGCGGGAGGAAAAATTTTTTCGTTGTTAAAATGTTTTTGAATTGACACCATACTTCTTTAGTAAACTGTCCGATGAACCTAACGGACATCATTTCGCTTTTCCTTTTACATTAAATTTCGTTTGATGTATGTAATAGGTTATTCAATAACCGTACGATAAATAGGAAAAAAACAATATTTTGACAAAACTCGATTTTATTACTCAACCTAGTTGCCTTTGAGGGCGATACAACGAGTATAGCGATTTTCCAACTTTTTGATACCACTTTTGTAGAACGATTTACCTTTTGCCTCAAAGTAGTCCTCAGTTTCAGCGATAACCTCTTCATTCCAGCGAAATTTCTTATCGGTAAGCATTTTTTTGAGGTCTGCGAACAACCAGTAGTCGCTGGGAGTCAAATCTGGCGAATACGGTGAATGTGGAAGCAATTCGAAGTTCAATTCATGTAATTTTGCCATTGTTTTGATTGACTTGTGACACGTCAACAGCGAGAAAACGCAGCACATATCTTGCACACAGCATTCTCATCTCCAAAATCATATGGAAAAAATTCTAGTAAGGCCATGTATATGTCATCCTATGGACTTTTTGAATGGACTGTTATACTTAGTCTCAAATAAACTCTGAACGTATTCATTATGGGCCCAGCAGCAGTTGGCTATGCGTAATTGTTAAATTCGAGATTCGGTGGTTAATTAAATCGTAAATAATCAGGCGGCGAAAAGCTGCCCGGGATAATCGTAATTCGTATGATCGATTTCGGAAAGCTTTGAAACTTTGCAAAAATGAGTTCACAATATCAAATTGAAAAACTGGACAGTGAAAATTTCAGTGTGTGGTAGGTTCAAATGAAAAGCCTATTAATACATTCGGACTTGTGGTCGATTGTGAAAAACGAAAGTAACACAATAGAAGGAAATATGAGTTTTGATAACATAGATGAAAAGGCTCTCGCAAGCATAATTTTATGAATTAAACCGTCACAGATTAATCATGTGAAACATTGCCAAACTTCGAGTGAAGCTTGGAAAAAGCTAGCTGATGTATACAGTCTGTCAAGGAATAGTTGTCACATTGAAAACAATTAATCATTCTCAAAAAAATTACACTTTTTAGACCAGAACATATTTTTTTTATACCCTGTACCAAAAAATAGTAAAGGGTATATTAAAGTTGTGCAAATTTATGTAACAGGTAGAAGGAGGAGTGGCAGATCCCACAAAGTATATATATTCTTGATCAGCATCGAAAGGTGAATCGATCTAGTAATGTCCGCATGAACGAACGGATCTCGGATATGGTGAGACCTACAATCACAAAATTTGGCACGAGGACTCTCCTAATCCATAGGCATAACGAGTTTATTTTTTTCGATATTCAATCAATAAAATATAGGGTAAAATATAGGAACGATCGGCCAAAAACCCACATTTACTAACAAAAACCCTTTAATTTTTCAAAACAACTTTACCAAATTTTAGATTTAAAAGTTCTAGCTAATGCCTAATGACATATCTCAATATTATGTATATCGGTTTACTATATCATATACCTGCCATAGGATCGATCGGCCGAAAAATAGCATTTACTGAGAACATTTTTTTGTTTATTAAGATATCGTTGCCAAATTTGGGATTTAATAATTTTAAGTAATATCCAATCATATTTCTGAATATGATATATATCGGCTTACTTTAACATATAGCTGCCATGGTTGGTGATATCCTTACATAATGAATACAAAATATTAAAGCAACAAAAAAATAAAAATTATTGAATTTTGGATTTAGCACAGAGTATTCTATAGTCAGGTGCTCCCGACTGTAGCCTCGCTTTTCTAGTTTTCCATTGCAAATGTAGAGTCGATGCACTGGTTGCTAATTATAGGTTTTTTCTTTTTTATGGTATTGGTCGCGTACGCAAATATTTAACAACGGGACAGATGCAAGCACACAACTTCTGCATTCAGTTGCTGTTCCCGTTGCGACTGCGAAAAATTTCAAACAATACAGCAATACAGAATATTTATAGTACGAATATATATAGTACGAAGCAAGTATTAACGCAAGATTCACAAAGTTTACACTTTTTAAACGGCAAAGCCGACTTACTGTTTTTACAGCTTGGTGTGAACAATATGTCGAGAATATTGTGTACAAATTTTAAGTCAATCCGACTAAAACTAACGGAGTTAAAGCGTTTCAAACGACTGGCCGTGATACCTGGGAGGTAAACGTATAAAAAACTTTAAATCGATTTTCCCGAAAACGTCATTTTTGAAGTCCGTTAACATTAGAACTCAAAATCAACTAAACCGATCCTTTTAAAAATTTTCCACTTCCAAGTGCTGCAAAAAATAGAAAAAACACATGATCCGGTAACGAGTTATAATGTTCACCGCAAAACCACTATTTATCAAGGCGCCTCTGGAGATTCACCGGCTTATTTATCAAAATTTTTTATTGAAAATTTTATCTGACATACTTTAAAAGTTGTAAAATAATATGTAATTAAATTTAATAAAATTATACTACTCATGTCGCCGCAAAAAAATCACAGAAATATGCTTTTTTCACACCAAAAAGTACAATTTCTATGCATAATCAACAAAAGAACATCAAAAACAAAATTTCGACTGTCAAGAAATCGTTGCTACAACTTTGTTTTCATTCGTTTTTGCACCAATTCAGCGATAAACGGTAAGTTGAAAACCTCGTCAAAGGAAACGCAAGTAAAAAATTAAAGAAATAATAACCAAAAGCGTCACCGAGACAAAAAGTCTCCAAACAATATAACTGAGAGTTCCGACCCCAACAAAAAACAGAAAAATAAAAATCAAAACACGGCACAAACCACACAACAGGACTGGTTGAGTATGCCAAAAACAACAACTAGGTTCCAACTATTATAAAACAACGATTCAAACGAAACAGAAATGCACAATGACGTAAACTCAAATTTCACTGAACAAAATGATACAGAATATCTACAAAAGAGAACACCACCAACCATCAAAGAAAGAAATTTCCAAGACCAACCGAGTCTACGCCCCAGAAACACCTGAGAATATCGGCCAAGTGTCACTCACCTCCACCCCGAAGTGGAGCCACGACTGTCCAAAGGTCGAGGTTGTCAAAGGTACGTCCTCTTGTTGTATTCGTTTTTCCCATAATTAAGCAGGTTTTGCCGGCAACCCTGCTTATATTATTACTCCTTATCGCCGACATCGAACCCAATCCAGGTCGTGGCGACAGGAATCCACCTGCCCGTTAGATATGGCTCTGCTCTGACTGTGGTAGTAACATCGCACGAAGACCTGGTTCCCTTTGGACAGTCGAGGCTCCACTTCGGGGTAGAGGTGCAACAATTGGTGCCACTTCCCTTGTTCGGGCTTACATAGATCAAGAGACTGGGATGTTAACTTCATTGGACCCTGCTGCAGCCCAGACACAACCCGCACTGTCTACTTCCCTTCCATTGAGCCCAACCCCCACGTACTCCGTACACTCGTATATAACGACGCCATCCGCAACGTGCAATACGATGTAACACCTGCAACGAATGGTGTCACCTAAGACTTTGCTCACATTTACGCTATTTTTGAAATTGGACCGCGTCATTCGTAGGGGACTGCTGCATCAACAACAACACACCCAGCAGCCCCAAAGAACAACTTGATCACTCAGCATAGCTCCTTCAGACTAATGCAATTCAATAACAATGGGCTGAGGAGGAAGATCCTCGAAATCGCCACGTACGTGGTCGACGTCGCGATAGCGGATCTACAAAAGAACAAAGTTTACGCCTTACCCCCCACCAAGATTTTCTTTGATTCGTCAGGATCGATTCCGGGGAGGCGGCAGAGGTCTGGCTTTGGTGATAACAGATGCCATCACCTTCAGTTTGCTTTCCCACCTCGTCGGAGGTTGAATACCTGGAAGTTCAGGAGGTTGTTATACACACGGCGGGTTCCTCCATCCCCTTGGAGGTGATCATCGTGTATATATCACCCACCACCAGCAGCTCCGGCGGCTACTTTCCAGATATTGCTCCTCTACTGATGGGGGATAATAGGCTGATAATGGGGGACAGGAATGCACACCATTCACTATGGTTCTCTTACCATCCAGAAGATGGCAGGGGTCACTTGCTTGCCATGCAGATTGATGAGTCACATTTCGGAGTTCTAAACGAAGACTCACCGACCCGCATGGTACGGAGCTACACAAGCTCCCTTATATTAGTTTAGGAAGCATGTCACTACATACCGGAGCACCGAGATAGCTCTGAGTTCGGGTCACACTCCAATACTGGTCACACTGTGTAACCATGAGCAAAAGTGTGATGCTGATAAGAGAACCTACAGCAACTACAATAAAATCACCTGGCTAGACTCAGAGAGATCACCGAGAGGGCTTTCAGCTGCGTTAACCCGCCCCTAGACGAATTAAATGATGAAAAATCTTTACGCACCATCATCAGAGATGCTGTTAAGCGCACAATTCCAGCCGGTCATATACCGGCAATGAGGGCTGTCTAAACCAAGGAAATTACAACAGAGGGTACCCCAGGGCACCGTGTTGGCCACTTTTGTTTAATCTATACATGGCTTAATTTCCCACACCACCCCCGGGAGTCAGGGTCGTCACATATCCAAGTGATTGCACAGTTCTTGCGATCAACCAATAAAGTAACCAATAATCGAGAATAGGGTTTTGGCAGGCTGCTAATATTAATCTGTTAACCCAAGCACTAACTGAATTCATTGGACAAAACAATACATTAAAATATATAATATAATATATAAGATAATAACGAAGTTCGTATACAAACAAATGAGTCAAAACATTATACTGCAATAACACAACTAAATATACTAGGACAGGAAGTCAAACTTATCTACCTATACTAATTATATTGGGTATTCGAAAAAGTTCGGTTACAAATTGGTAGGTGGTTCTAAAATATAATATCCCTGGTAATATTAATTGCATCTGGCAATACTAAAACTTGTTTGAAAGTTGACATTTGGAGCTTCAGCTCTAAAGACATTGTTAAAATCACATTCCTCTGTAAAAAGTTATCTACGTTTAAAAATTACGCTTTCGTCATATTTTGCTTTTCTATTATAGACCAGGTAAGAATGCGTCGCAGACTGCTAAAAAAGTTTGTAACTAGGAAAACAGCAGCGAAGTAATTTGCTCGTTTTCGATCTGATAATTTTGATGTTAAGGATGCACCTCGATCTAGTCGACCAGTCGCTGAAAAATTGATAAAATCACGGAAAATATTGAGGTCTGGCTCGTAAGCAGCGTGGACGTTGCTAGGAAACTAAGCATTTGTCACCAAACAGTTATCAACCATTTGAAGTAAGCTAGATACACAAAAAGTTCGATGTTTGGGTGCCATACAAATTAACAGTGAAAAGTTTAATGAGCCGAATTTCCATTTGCGATTCACTGCTGAAACGCAACGATATCGACCCATTTCTAAAGCGGATGGTGGTTGCTGATGAAAAGTGGATTATTTGCGGCAACGTCAAGCGAAAACGGTTGCGGTCGCAGTGAGCCGGTGCAAACAGAGAGCAAGCCAGGATTGACGGCCAATAAGATTTTATTATGCGTTTGGTGGGATTGGCAGGGAATAATCAATTATGAACTGCTCCCCCACGGCAAAACTCTTTATTTGAATCTTTACTGTTCACAACTCCAACAAAAAAGAAGTCGTGTTCCATCATGACAATGCCAGATCACACACATCCTTGATGACCCGACAGAAACTGAGAGAGCTTGGCTGGGAAGTTTTGATACATGCATATAGCCCGGACCTTGCACCTTCAAATTATCATTTATTTCGATCCTTGCAGAACTCTCTCTTAATGGACTAAATTTGAATTCAGTAAAGTAAAACGCACTTAGACCTGTTTTTCGCTCAGAAACCCCAGAAGTTCTTCACAGATGGAATAATGGCTTTATCCCAAATATGGCAAAAGATTATCATAATAAAGTTCATTTCAAATATAAGAAAAAAATGTTTAATTTTGGTCAAATTTGTATCCGAACTTCAAATACATAACAAAAAATTAAACAAGACAATTTTTTAAAGCTTTCAAACAAAATATATATACTGAACCGCTTTCAAATTTTTTTTTTTTTAATCACATTTGTGATTAACAATTGAGTGGCATACTTACTTTTTCAGTCATATTTTTTTAATTAAATATGTTTTCCTTTTTGTATTATGTTCTTACAAATACAACAAAGCAATCAACATAAAAACGTTCGTACGTTTATTGCTTATAGTACTTTGTTGTACGGCGACTTTGTTGTCTTGCCGAACGAAAAGCCGAAAAAATAGACGAACTATGCTCTGTTATATCACTATTTATAAATATTGTGTTTAATTTTTTTTTTTTTTTATTTATAATATAAATTGTTTTATCAGATTTGAATTAGAATTACATTTTAATAAAAGGAGTTACTATTTGGTCATAGAAAAAGAGTATAGTTTTTCCCTTCGGTGTGAAATCATAGAATCATTTAATAATGTCATAGATGATAACGCCAAATAAAATTTGTTCAGTTTTAATTACAACACAGGCTTTGCACATATGTTATCGATATATGATTTTGGCGCCTTTCAAACAAAGATGACAGTAATTAAAACTTTCTTCCCTATCCATGTATAGGGTGATTTTTTAAAAGCTATAGGAAAGTTTTTTAAAAAAAAAACACATAAAATTCAGAAAAATGCATGAAATCTTTATTTGAATCGATAGTATGGTCCATATAATTTAATGTTTGAAGATTATTTCATGCAAATGTTGACCTTGACTGCGCCTCAAATGGTCCATCCGCTTAGTCCAATTTTGGCATACTCTTTCCAACATTTCGGCCGGTATCTCACGAATAAATGCTTCAATGATGTCTTCCAATGCGTCAATTGAAGCGGGCTTGTCTGTATAGACATGAGCTTTAACATAGATCCACAAAAAATAGTCTAAAGGCGTTAAATCGCACGATCTAGGCGGCCAATTGACCGGTCCCGAACGTGAAATAAAATGTTCACCGAACTCGTCTCTCAATAAGTCCATTGTTGCGCGTGCTGTGTGGCATGTGGCACCGTCTTGTTGAAACCACATGTCATGCAAGTCAAGCTCTTGCATTTTGGGCAAAAAAAAAGTTGGATATCATCTCACGGTAGCGCTCACCATTCACAGTTACGTTACGATTCGCATCATCTTTGAAGAAGTACGGTCCAATGATGCCACCAGCCCATAAACCGCACCAAACTGTGACTTTTCCTGGATGCATTGGTAACTCTTGCAATGCTTCTGGCTGATATTCACTCCAAAATCGACAATTCTGCTTATTTACGTACCCATTGAGCCAAAAATGAGCTTCGTCGCTGAACACAAGAAGCGCGCGATGAACTTTCTTAACACAGCACGCTTTTTGATAATAAAATTCAATAATTTACAAGCGTTGTTCGTTTGTAAGACGATTCATGGTTAAATTATAGACCAAATTGAAGATGTTTGACAGTGAAACAAAACACGAAACGTACGTCAGCTGTTTAAACCAGTGTTGCCAAAAATATAATAGCTAAAAAATTCCATTACCACAAATCATGGTGCAATAAATAGAAGGTGACGAAAAGGTGTTACATAAACAGGACCACTGTCATTATAGTTTCGTTGCGTTCTCATTAGAGCGCTGAAATTTTATATGTATGACGTCATAGGAAAATTAATTTTTTTCTGTCTGATTTACGAAATTTTTACAATGCATCAATATTCACATGCATAACATTTGTTATTAAACACAATTTTTGTTTTATTTAATTTAATTCATTTTACTTGTGCACTGTATTTCACTAATTGTGCCTTAATTACCGGCAGCTGTTGGCTTGCCTGTTTGTCGCGTTTAAGCATTTTCAACCGCAATTAAGAAAAAATAAAATAAAAGAATATATACTAACAAGTAAATAAATTAAAATAAGGAATATTATTTATTGCGCTACAGCGTGTGCTTACAACCTAACTAACCTGCCTAAAACGTATTACGAAACATTATTTGATCATTTTGGCTGAAAATACTGAGACAAAACGAGTTTCGGTAGTCCAGCTTGTAGACATTATTAAATGTCAACTAGAAAGACAGGAGCTATAGTCGGGTACTCCCAATCCAAAATTCAATTATTTTTCTTTTCTTCTTTTTTTTTGTGTTTTTTGTTTCAATATTTTGTACTAATTATGAAAAGGTACCGATAGGAAAAAACTTCTTTTTTTTTGTAAAAGTAATTTTTCGGCCGATCTTTCCTATGACAGCTGTATTTTATAGTAACCCAAAATATATCATATTCAGATATATGCTATTACTTAAAATTATCCAAAATTTGGTAACGATATCTTCCGTCCTCCTTCTGTCTGTTACATACATTTTGCACAACTTTAATATACCCTTTACCATTTTTTGGGCATAAAAAAATCAGCCAAATCCATCAAGTCGTTCTCAATTGATCCACTTTTACACACATTTTTTCAAACATTTTTATAAATATGTATAGACATAGTATTTTATCAGGCATTATTAGTATTACCATAAAAATTAAAATAAAGATGAACCTTGTTGTCAGTGCCATCTCTTAACAAACGTCGATCTGTCAAATATAAATAAAAAAAAACCCGCTGTGCTATTTCACCGTTATCGCGAGTAGTCATACTCACCAAAAACTCCGATTACAACAAAAACACAGGCACATATCGCTGCAAACAAAGTAGCTGAATGTGGATAAATCGAATTCGTATACTCCGTATTCATGCTAAAAGTAGTAGAAACAAAATTTTAAAAAAAGTAATAACATGAATAAATACACGTGTGTGCTTATAATATTAATAAAGGTGAGCGCAGACAATAGAAATATTAGGATAAATCCATTATAAACCCTTGATCAAAATAATAAGTACATTGATCAATTTTTACTAATATATTTTAAAAAGTAAAATCAATTCTTATTCTCATTTTAGGATAAAAAAGGGTCGTAATAGTCATTGCACTGATGAAGAGGCATGATTATTGTTAAGCCTCAGAAAACAATGAAAAGCTTTGCAAGACATTGCAAATTCGCTTCAGCGCTCGTTGTACTTTGTATAAAATGTTTTTTAAAAAGAAACCGGGAAAGGAAACTCATGGTAGAACACCGAAAATACACTTTAATACTTAATTGTCGCATAATCAGACTTGCCGAAGAAAATCCTTTTAAGTCTTTTAGGGCGATTTCGGCAGAAATTGACAATGTAGGAAGTTCTACGACAGTACGCCGACGCTTACAGAAAGTAAACCTGTTAGGAAGAACTGCCAGAAAAGTTCCCCTGATGCGTAAGCGAAATTGCGAGATGAGGTACTAATTTGCGAAGTTTCATGTCACCTGATCAGTATTTCGGCCACTATGTTTAACAGATTTTGGAAAGAAAAGATTTCGTACTCAAAAGACGTTTAGTTTTGTGATTGTTTGACTCATTTTTGTTTAAGTGCGTCAAATATGGAAAGCAAAGGGAAAATACGCCATATTTCGATAAAGGCAACAACGGTGGCTTACAGAAACGTCTTGTTTTTACACTTTATACCAAAACATGCTAAAGTATATATTAAAGTTGTGCAAATGTATGTAGCAGAAAAACCGAGAAAAACTTTTTTGTTTCTTGAGATATATCAGGTGTAGTAAAAAGAAATCCATTATTTTTGTATGAAATTGAAGGACTTATCTACTATATAAAAATAAGTCGGGTTTTCCTTTATGGCGTTATAACTCCAGAACGCACGAACCGATTTCCACGGTTTTGCATTCGTTGGAAAGGTCTCGGAATCCGTGAGGTTTGTAGCAAAGAAAATTCAGGAAAAATTGTTCTCTGCTCAGTTAATTTCATGTTACAAACCGGTATTGTGTTCATTGTGAAAAAAAAGTAAAAAAAAACAAGTTATTCGTTTCCTAACATGTCAATTGGAAATCATCAAATTATTATTTTCCTAACATTTCAATTGGAAATCATCAAATCAATCACGTGTATTGGGCAAATTTTTATTCAATTTCAACAGCAGGCATTTTTCTTTAAGGTGGTAAGTTGAACTGTGTAAATTATATGGATCGTGCATTTAAGGTTAAATTCACCACTCTGTCCATAGTCCAAAATGCCTAGAGGACGACGTGTGAACATCGGCCGCCGCACAAGACGTGCAAGCCAGCAACAAGTGTATTTACGGAACTTAAGCGAAGAAAGAGACAATATAAGAAGAGAAAATATCCGATTGAGACAACGCGTGAGCACACGAAGATCATTGGCATCATACAATCGCTTGGCATTCCAATATGATCCCAATGCGAACTACAGTGATGATGAAAATTTAGATATTGGACCAATGACGACTATATGCCGATATTGCAATGCGTTAAAGTTCAAAAGAGAAGTGGCTGGATTGTGCTGCGCAAGTGGAAAAGTTAAAATGGATCCATTACTTACACCACCACAGCCACTGAAACCATTGTTCGATGGAAGTGATCCCGATTCCAGCCATTTTCTTCAACACATACTTGAATACAATAACTGCTTTCGCATGACTTCATTTGGAGCTAATATGATTCGAGAAGGCGGCTTCATGCCGACTTGCAAGGTAAAAGATAAAACACACATAACCAATCACTCACACCAACACAATGAATTGCAACACATAACAACTACATATACACCACACACTACACCATCACACGATCAGAAGTTACACCGTATTCTTCAACAAATGATTGTTTGCAATAACAGATACAAGGACAAATATATCATTTGCATGGTTCAATGGTGCCAACACCAGATGAACCGCATCAATTTCTGCAAATATATTTCATTTCGTCAATGGTGGATCAGCTGAATGTGCGGTGCAATATACAGGGAACACACCAGTTAAAGAGACGAATTATTGAACAGTTGCAAGCATTTTTTCACGCTAATAATGCTGTGGTTAATATGTTCAAAACAGCATTGGAACGAATGCCATCGGATACGCACAAATTTGTCATAAGAGCGGAT
The DNA here is from genome assembly GCA_037044495.1 of Stegana nigrithorax. Lineage (NCBI taxonomy): Eukaryota > Metazoa > Arthropoda > Insecta > Diptera > Drosophilidae > Stegana > Stegana nigrithorax. The sequence continues at coordinate 3,786 of JBAMBQ010005504.1, read as the reverse complement.
TGTACCCCAACAGGTGAACATGTACGAAGATTCAATGCACCCACCGTTAATGATGTTGCTGCAATTATTGTTGGCGATCCAACTAAATCGCGAGACATTGTCGTTCAGCGAAGAAGCAATATCATGCATCGTGTAAACGAGACACATCGTTTGTACGATGCGTTACAATATCCAATCATTTATTGGCAAGGGCAAGACGGATACGACATCACGTTGAAGATGGTCGATCCAATTACAGGTACAATATTCACACACTAATTATTGGTTTCCATTAACAATTCATTTAATTTTGCATTTTCAGGCGTATCAACGAATAAAAATCTAAGCGCAATGAATTACTATGCGTATCGTATGATGATTCGTACACATGAGGAGAATGTCATTCTGAAGTGCCGTCGGCTATTCCAGCAATTCGCTGTCGACATGTATGTCAAAGTCGAGACCGAACGTTTAGCATTCATCCGATTCAATCAGGCAAAGCTACGATCTGAGGACTATATACACTTGCGTGATGCTATTCATTCAGATGGTGATGTTCAGAATATTGGACGTCTGACGATTCTCCCATCATCTCATATCGGAAGCCCACGCCACATGCACGAATACGCTCAAGACGCTATGACGTACGTGCGAAATTATGGAACTCCGGATTTATTTATTACGTTCACATGCAATCCGAAGTGGAAGGAAATTGAACGTGAGTTGGAACCGGGCCAAAAATCGCAAGATCGCCATGACATAATCGCCAGAGTATTTCAGCAAAAACTCAAGGTTATGATGGATGTGCTCACTAAGTATCGAGTTTTTGGTGACACACGTTGTTATATGTACTCGGTGGAATGGCAGAAGCGTGGACTACCGCATGCTCATATCCTAATTTGGTTGCTGAACAAATTACATTCAAATGAAGTGGATGACATCATATCAGCTGAAATTCCTGATCCAGTCACTGATCCCCATCTACACGACATTGTTACGACACAGATGGTGCATGGACCGTGCGGTGCATTAAATCCATTATCGCCTTGCATGGCTGATGGAAAGTGCACAAAACGATATCCGCGACCGTTAGTTGCTGAAACAGTCACAGGGAACGATGGATATCCAGTTTATCGTCGGCGTTCAAAAGAAGATAATGGTCGAACTATCAAAGTTAAAGTTCAAAATCAAGAGATTGAGATCGGAAATGAATTCATTGTACCATATTGCCCGCTGCTATCACGAATTTTCGAAACACATGCAAACGTTGAGAGTTGTCATTCGGCCAAATCAATCAAATATTTGTGCAAGTACGTCACAAAAGGCAGCGACATGGCTGTGTTTGGTATTGCGTCGGAAAATGCGAATGACGAAATCAGCAACTTCCAAATGGGCAGATACGTCAGTACTAATGAAGCACTGTGGCGATTAATGTCATTTCAAATTCATGAAAGATATCCCACAGTTGTACATTTAGCAGTGCATTTGGAAAATGGCCAAAGAGTTTACTTCACTGAGGCTAATGCGGCACAACGAGCTGAGAGACCACCATCGACAACATTGACTAGCTTCTTTGCAATATGTGAAGCAGATCCATTCGCAGCGACGCTGATGTACGTTGAAATGCCCAAGTATTACACTTGGAATCAATCAACAAAGAAATTCCAACGTCGCAAACAAGGAAAACCAGTTCCAGATTGGCCACAGGTGTTTTCCACTGATGCACTAGGTCGCATGTATACTGTTCATCCTAGAAATGATGAATGTTTTTATTTGCGACTGCTGTTGGTAAATGTACGTGGACCAAAATCATTTGAGCATTTGAAAACTGTGAATGGCCACCAATGCCAAACATATCGAGAAGCATGTCAACTATTGGGTTTGCTGGAGAACGATTCTCATTGGGATTTAACAATTTCGGAATCAGTTGTTTCATCAAATGCGTACCAAATACGAACGCTATTCGCAATTATCATCACCACATGTTTTCCTTCACAACCAATTCAGTTATGGAACAAATACAAAGACGAAATATGTGAAGATATCTTGCATCGCTTGCGGATTCAAATGAATAATCCTGACATCCAAATAACCGATGAAATCTACAATGAAGGATTGATTCTGATTGAGGATCAATGCTTGACTATTGCAAACAAGCTACTGATTGAAGTAGGAATGATTGCGCCAAACCGATCGATGCACGATGCATTCAACCAAGAATTAAATCGAGAGCTGCAATACAATGTTGATACATTGCAGAAATTTGTTCGAAATAATGTACCGTTGCTGAATGAACAGCAAAAACAAGTATACGATAAATTAATGCAAGCGGTGGACAATAATACTGGTGGTCTATTCTTCCTGGACGCACCTGGAGGAACAGGGAAAACATTTGTCATTTCATTGATTTTGGCCACTATTCGATCAAGATGTGACATAGCTTTGGCGTTAGCATCATCTGGAATTGCGGCGACTCTTCTAGATGGCGGTCGTACTGCACATTCTGCGCTTAAGTTGCCACTCAATTTAAAGACAATTGATACTCCAACATGCAATATTTCCCGATCCAGTGCAATGGGAAAATTGTTGATGCAATGCAAGCTCATTGTTTGGGATGAGTGCACAATGGCACATAAGAAATCACTTGAAGCACTTAACTTCACACTGAAGGATCTTCGGCGAAATAACAACATCTTTGGCGGCTTGATGATATTGTTGGCAGGCGATTTCAGGCAGACGTTGCCAGTAATTCCCCGTGGAACGCCTGCAGATGAATTGAATGCTTGCCTGAAGGCATCACCTTTATGGAATAACGTAAAAACATTATCGCTAACCACTAATATGAGAGTTCAACTTCAAAATGATCAAAGTGCTGCACAATTTTCAAAACAATTATTAGCTGTTGGAAATGGAAAAATCCCAGTTGATGCAACATCTGGATTAATTACTCTTACCAACGACTTTTGCCAATTTGTAGACTCTCAATTAGCTCTTATAGAAAATGTTTTCCCAAACATAAGTGAAAATTGTCATAATTATGCTTGGTTAAGTCAACGAGCAATTCTTGCCGCAAAGAATAATGATGTACACGCACTGAATTTCACCATTCAATCAAAAATTGATGGCGATTTAGTGACATACAAATCTGTTGATTCAATAACAAATCCCGATGATGTTGTAAATTATCCAACGGAGTTTTTGAACTTTCTGGAGTTACCAGGATTTCCACCACATAACTTGCAACTCAAAGTTGGTACAGTTATTATGATATTGCGTAATTTGAATCCACCGCGACTTTGCAACGGTACTCGACTTTCGGTAAAAAGACTTATGCCGAATTTGATTGAGGCAACCATTATTAACGGAAAGTACGCAGGTGAAAATGTATGTATTCCTCGAATACCAATGATTCCGACTGATCTTCCGTTTGAATTCAAACGATTGCAATTTCCAGTTCGCCTTGCGTTCGCAATGACAATTAACAAGTCGCAAGGCCAATCGCTTAGTGTTTGCGGGTTAAATTTAGAAAATCATTGTTTTTCACATGGGCAGTTATACGTTGCGTGTTCACGAGTTGGGAAACCATCCGCTTTGTTTGTGTTAACGTCAGACCAAAAAACAAAAAATGTGGTTTACCAAAGAGCACTTCAATGAAACGGATAATTTGCGATTCAGTATTTACTTTGAATTCACTTTCATTTACTTAGAGAAGTTCAACTAAATAACACTTCATTTTTGTAATCGAAATGAATTAATTAATGTTGTGAAATGAAATGAAATTTTACCTTTTCAAATATAAAACAAAAA